>JAQGBS010000045.1:0-34484 GCA_034698545.1 Acrobeloides obliquus | reverse complement strand
ATTTACTTACAACTATACTATGATATAGTAATACATCAAGATCAGTGTTGTATCCGTGTACACGCTTCGAACCGTGTATCGTGTACACGATTCAAAATTGATGTTTTTTTATAATTCCAAAGCGACTACACGAATAATCGAAATAAAATAAGCACTTTCTAATCATTATACGCTTGAATCCAAGTAAAGTGTACCGTGCTGCATGGTTCGGTTGAAAGTGGTACCGAAGTGAACAATGATGCACGGTTCACTTGAGCGTTGTAATACACAAACTTTTTTGAATTTTTTGCGGAAAAATCGATTTTTAAATCAATTTTTTCAGTTTTCATAAAATGAACATTGTAGCAATTTTTTATATCTAATGAGACGAACAAAATGACACAAAAATTATCCAATTTGGAAATTATTTTGGGTTATGAAACGAAAATATGAATCAGAATTTTCGTTTCAATAATCCAAAATAATGTTCAAATTGGATAATTTTGGTGTCATTTTGTTCGTCTCATTTAGCTATAAAAATTGCTACAATGTTCATTTTATAAGAATTTAAAAAATCGATTTTTTTGCAAAAAATTCAAAAAAGTTTGTGTATTACAACGACAAGCTTGTAACAAATTCCAAATTTCAAACGCAATTATCTCGAAAACTATAACGATTCAGAGCATATCGTAAAAACAAAAAATGCTCCATTTTTCATGAACTTTCCGAATATATCATTTTTTCATGTGATTGTAACTGACTGGACTGGTCCTTTAAAAACTAAAGCCTACTGTTTCCGGTTTCGCACGTTTAAGCTTAAATTCTCGGATAGACACCATAAGTTTAGTACGAGCTTTGCTTAAGAGATTTTTAATGACTGATGAGCTCAAGAGCGACTGAGGAGGCTTAGGTCCAAGCTTAAATTGCAAATAGTAAATTCATGAAAAGAGGGAATGTTTCTCAGCCGAAACATTGGAAAAATTCGTAGAGTTTTTGGAGCTAGTATAGATTAGCAATTGCACTGAACATGAAATTTTTTCGAAAAATTTTTTCTTTTTTTTCTCTAGAAATGACCTAAATAGGGGTAATTTTATGCGAAAAATCCAAATTTCGCATTCCCGAAGCCTGAAAATCTGTTCCTGAATCAGGGAAAGGCTATTTATTGACACGAAAATTGGAAAAAATTCTATTTTTTTATATCTAATGGCGCCAATTTTTTCTGCCAAAACGACTACTCAGAAATGCTTAGCTACTATTCGAAAAGCTATAAAAGGCAAGGATTAGAGAATCAATTACTGCTGGTACTTCTTACCCCAACGGTCCTCTTTAGGACCACAAGGGGTGTCATAACCCATGCCCCCCGAAGTTTATCTTTCTGGAGCACCCCAGATAACGCAAAATGATGGGTTTGAAATGCGCGAAAGATCGAAAAATGACTTATTAACAAGGTTCACAACCATCAAAATCGTGTTTTTCAGGTCAAAATTGGGGGGTATATGTCTTTCCAAAAAATTTAAAAAAAAATTTTTTCGAAAATTTTTCCGACGGGTGGCCCGCCCCGTTGACGGTAGCTCCCGACAACTTAATTAAGAACATCGACTTCGAGAAATCAAGACCAAGAACAATCATGAGTGCTATTGACAAGCTTCGATATATGAAACTGCAAGATCTCTATAAAAAGATGCAACTTTCGGACTAAGAATTCGTCGACTGGCTAGAATCAATGGGTCTTCTTCATGCCTTTCAAGTATGCGACTTCTGCGGAGATCATATGAAACCGGACTGTCGCAGTCGCACATGGATATGCCACAAACGTAATTTTTTACGTGCTGCTTTTCCAATTTTTGTGTAAAATAATTGCAAAAAAATTTAAATAGCCTTTCCCTGATTCAGAGAAAGATCTTTAGGCTTCGGGAATGTGAAATTTGGATTCTCCGCATAAAATTACCCCTATTTAGGTCATTTTCAGAGAAAAAAGAAGAAAAAACTTTTCGAAAAAATTTCACGTCCAGTGCGATTGCTAATCTATACTAGTTCCGAATTTTTTCTTTCTTCAAAAATGGATAATGCATATTATGTACCTGACGACGTTGAGCAGACTTTAGCACACGATTTTTCGGATCTCGAATAGCTTCCATCAAATCTGCGTGGTTTGGGCTCGCTATGAAACTGGGAAGTTCTGATGCCACAGAAAGAGATGCTGATGCACCTGTTGAAGGAACATCTTGAACTGACACGATTCTTTTCTTGTCCATCTTTGCATCGTGTTCGTTGACCGGTTTCAATTTCCTTTTCCCTGTAGTTTTTATTTCTGCCATCAAGGCTTGTCGATCTTGACTTAGAATCTCGCTTGCTTGATCGGATTCCAAAATAGATTTTGGCGGAGCTGAAGTGGCCTTCACTACCTTAAAAACGGGCGATTAGGGGTCGTTCACATATCACGTGATCAGGTTGAGGGGGCGGTGTAGCTTAAATAATCACGTTTGATCACGGTGGGAGGGGGTCAAGCCATTGATCACGTGATCAGGCACGTAGCGACGAGCAATCCCCCCTCCGAAATCGAAAAAGATGAAAATTTTCTTTAATGGTTTTTCTTATGTTTTTGGCGAAAATTTTTGAATAATTTATAATAAAAAATTGGCAAAATCGAAAAAAATTTCCATTTTTACATCAAACATGCCTATTTTTTAAAGAAAAAAGTTGTTATGATCACGGTGGGGTAAGTCCGTGATCATGTTTGATCACTGAGGGGGATAGGGGGGAGGGAGTCTAAAAAAATTAAAAATTTGATCACATGATATGTGAATGACCTCTTATTGTCTTCAAAAATAAATTTACCGGTTTTAGCATTTTTCTTCCTAGCGTTCGAATTTCCTCCAGGAGATTCATTCTCGTGTCACTGAGAACATCTTTAGGAACGTTTAGATTTTTAAGAGCTGATGGAGCCGGTGATGGAGCAGTCGGATTGGATGTTTTAGACTTTTTTACAAGATTTTCAGCTTTTCCATGATCTTCTTTAGAATTTAAACCAGGTTTTGTCGTTTGTTTAAGACCCGGACTTTTTGGAGTTGTGTTTTCTTGCTCTTCAAGACTCGGATTTGGCTTTGTTGATATCAATTTCTTGGCAGAAAGAATGGCTTGTATGTGAGCAGAACTTTGCGATTTTACTTTGGATTGTAATTGAGTTGTTTCTTGGGGTTCGATATTGAGATTCTTGGAAAATCGCACTTTTTTCTTATTCCCATTATTTCGAATCTCCTCCATGAGTTTTTGACGCTTTTCACCAAAAACTTCTTTCGGAACATTTGGAGACAACGTTGCTTTTTTGGTAGTTACTCCGGAACTCTTCTCTACAAGTCGGTTTTCTCGATCGATCGACTTCAACGTCCTGTTTTCATCGTCCTCGATGACTTTTTTTCGATTTACACCAAGAGCTTTTTTGGGAACTCTAGAAGGTGAAGCATTCTTTTTCGAGATAAGCTCTGTTGAAGATGAAGAAGTTTCTCTGTTAGGCTTTGCTTGACATGATGATTTCAGGACTGGTTTTTCATTATCCGATTGCTTCGATAGTTTTTTGTTCGCAGTCTTGAGTTTAGACTGGTCTCCTTCGATATGCTTGTCCTCGTCTTCTTCCTTCTTTTCTAGAAGCTTCTTCTTCACGATCTTCTTAGATGTTTTAGGAGTCGGCGCTTGAATCTTCACTGGAGGCCCTTTTCGATTCTCTAATTTATGATCTTTCTGTTTCCTTATAGCTTCCATAAGTTTCATTCGATCTTCACTAACCAAAGATTTAGCCAAGGGCGAGTTCCTCAAGGATTCCGGAAGCTGAGTTGATCTCATTGCTCCCTGTTTCGATGATGATTCTTCCTTTTTCTTGAGTGGAAAAGGTTTGTTTTGCGCAAGTTTTTTTGACGAATCGACAGATTCTTTAATTGCTTTCGGTTTCTTCGAAGCAAGGGCATTGGTTTTGGAAGATTTTGTGGTTTCCATGGCTTAAAATGAGTCTAAAAAATGTTGATTTACAAGAAAAGTTTGTTCGCGAACACCGTATTAAACGAACATCTTATAGACTATATTTAGTATATTTATATGAAACTTTCTTTCAAAATATTTGTACATGTGATCATTTTATCAACGCCCATATTTTAATAAATATTTGATTTGTTGATAAGTGCACATTGGTCAATTTGCTCGTACTTCATAACTATGTCCAGAAAAAATTATTTATTCAATTATCCACTCATGATGAAAATCCACTAGTACCAGGCGTCGCGATTATGGGTATTTGTGCATAAAAGTTTTTGGGGTAATCATAAGATGCTATGATAAGAACTGTAAATATAGCCACTTTGGTAAAATAGATTTAATAAATGATAAGAATGAAAATTTCGTTGAGAGATAGGGGGTAGGCTGGTAAACCGAAAAGCGACACGTTCAGCTAAAAATTTCAAAATTCGTAAAAAATTGAAAAATTAGTCAAAAATTGAAAAATTCATTAAAAAAGCAAAATTTGTAAAGAATCGATTCATCAAAAATTGCAAAATTCGTCACAAACTCCTTTGGTTTTTTGCAGTATATTTTTACCAAAAGCGACACGTTTGCCGAAATTTGACCCCCAGTGATGACATACGGGTGGATCGACCCACTCCTTGCCCAAGTGTGAAGTACATCAGGATTTTTATAATGTAGCAAGAGGAATAAATTGAGGGAAATATTTTTGACAAAAATTTATTTTAAAAAAATCATGAAACAATATAATTGATCAACTTGTTCAACTGTTTATTCGACTTCCCAGTGTATTCCACATCGGCGATGTTCATTTTTGGCAAATCTAAACCATTATACTCAGCCCAAAAGTATAAGTAAGGCTCGTTATCGATGTAGAGCACGTTTTCGTCATCTTTGATTTTCGCGTCGTGAAGTGCAAAATGTCCTTGAACAATCTCGAGACTTCCACCACCTTAAAACCCAACGGACTTTGAGCGCATGATGCAAAAGATTAATTTCGTCGAAGTTTTGAGTTGTAGTTGAACTAGAAGATTTAGAGCATGTTCGAAAGCTTCTGTTTGTCTATTAATATCAGGACTTATGCAGTAATATAGCATAAATTTAAAGGGGAACCACTTTCATAAGAAAATCAGGTTTTTAACAGAAACAAAGTTTTTACACGTATGATTGGTCATATATAGAGTAAAAAATTGTGAGAAATCGATTCCTGCCAATATTTTTTAACGACAACTTCAACAAAGTGGTCAAATACCTATAAAATCGATTTTTAAACAAAGAACCAGGGAACCGAGCGCTTCGCGCCCGGAGGGGAAAAGAAATTGTATTTATTATAGTTTGTTTCAGCGGTCAGGTAAAAAAGTTATATACAGCATAGCCAAATGGACAAAGAAGCCACCCGTTTGATCTGGCAAATTAAGCAACGTTGGCCCCTTAGGTTCAAAAAATTTGATGTTCACAAAAATTTCTTTTAGAAACAATGGCCTTGGCCCTAGACTTAGCCATAGCCCTAGCCTTAGCTCTAGACGTAGCCCTAGCCTTACCCTAGTCTTAGCCCTAGTCTTAGCCCTTGTCCTAGCCTTAGCCTAGCCTTAGCCCTAGACTTATCCCTAGCTTTAGCCCTAGCCTTAGCTTTAGACTTAGCCCTCGTCCTAGACTTAACCCTAGCTTTGGCATTGGGATTTTTTGTTTATAGGCAAGATTCAATTGAAGGGGACCGGACTCGAACCCTCGCCTGTTGGCTTCATTTACCCACTCGGCCATTCGGGTCGTCTGATTTAGGGTTTTCATTTGGACTTATATACTTATAAACCTGGGGACCGAGTATTTTCGGTGCTCTGAGAATGCTGTATATATTTTTTTCAATTTTTACAAATTTTTTAAATTTAAAAAAAATTTTTTCAATTTTTTAAAATTTTTGTTTGGGTTTTTATTTTTTTCAATTTCTATTCAATTTTTCGTTTTTTTCAAATAAATCGATTTTTTCAAAAAAACATTTATTGAAAAAGCAAAAGTATTTTGGTGGAGACGGGAATCGAACCAACACCTTTCCACTTTGAAACTAACGCTTTAAGAGGCGATGTCTCGAATGTTCGAACTTTTTGGAGTTGCGGCGGCACTAGGCAAACTGATGGTGGAATATGAAATTTGGGACCAAAATAAACACATTGGTGCATTTGAAACGGCATGAAAACTTAAAAAAGGTCCATTTTGGCCCCTATGAATGTTGGGCCTTATAGGGACCTTATAGGGTATTTTTTCCATTTTAGTATTTTGAGCATAACTCTTGATGGTTAAATCCAATTCCGATGATCTTAGTGTCGTTGGATAGCTGGAGATGCGGGCTACAACATTTATATTGGATGTATGGGGTCATGTTGTGGAAAAAGTGGTCGAAAACTTAGGTTTTACAATGAAAATACACAAAAATACACCACTCATTTCCACTATTGGTTCATAATTTGATTTAAGCCAACATTTACCTCCTCTATGATCGTTCCATGAATATGCGACGCATGAAGGTGTTGCAATACAATAACCACAACAAAGGGTAGGATCTGCGCTTACTATAGATTTAATATCATTACCAACTATATCTTTGTCAAAATATTGAATCTCGCATCGGGAATCTTAATTACGTTTCGTCATTGTTCTCCAAAAAATATTCGATATTATTTTAAATAGAAATAAAAAATATAAAAAAGTTTAAAAATTGGGGACATATATTGAACTTTTTACACCAATAATCGTGAAGTTAAAGATGAGATGAAGTAAACGAAAAATTCCTTCGAAATCGTCTCCCCATGTCCAAAAACTCCCGAGTACAAAAAATTAGCCGATTTGAAGTCATTTGTGAAAACTTTCGACTTCTAAGTTTCTGAGCCAGTAAAGTTTTTTTGGTCTTACGAGATTTGGCCCGGGACCAAGCATAAAACAAAGTAGAGATCTGAAGATAATTTTTAAGGCCAAAAGGAGATGCGTATGGGAACAAAAATTTTTTCTAGCCATTTCTTTGAAATTTTGAACCTCGGAGAGCAGGATTTTTGGAAAAAATCTAATTTTTTGACCACTTTTTCCACAACATGACCCCATACATCCAATATAAATGTTGTAGCCCGCATCTCCAGCTATCCAACGACACTAAGATCATCGGAATTGGATTTAACCATCAAGAGTTATGCTCAAAATACTAAAATGGAAAAAATACCCTATAAGGTCCCTATAAGGCCCAACATTCATAGGGGCCAAAATGGACCTTTTTTAAGTTTTCATGCCGTTTCAAATGCACCAATGTGTTTATTTTGGTCCCAAATTTCATATTCCACCATCAGTTTGCCTAGTGCCGCAGGATGTTCGAACTTTCGAGATATCGTCTCTTAAAAGCAATATTGTATACTCTTCTAACAAAATACATAAGCTGAAAAAGCAAAATAAAAAATTTAATTTTTTAATTTTTTCAGAGGGGTACCCCCATGATTTTGGTGTCGCTTTTCTTCTCTCATCGAGATCTTTCCAAAAATCTAAGTCGTAACGGGACTGCACTTAAGGTTACAAAATTCGGTGACACAAACAGACAAACAAATAGACAAACAAACAGACATTTCTCGTTTAATATTATAAGATTAAATGTGCAAAAAAATTTCGACTCCAGAGAGAGTCGAACCTGGGTTCCAAAATACCTTGATCAAGATGGCGTTTTTACGCTTCAGGAGTGTGTGCAATCGATTTCTCGCATCAAATTACCCCCAATAGGGTCATGTTTACGAAAAAAAATTTTCTTTCAAATGGTCGCAAAATGCACCCTCTCTTTAAGTTTATTTATTAGGTAGATGCATAATGATCGGGACAAAACTTTAAATGCTTATTAAAATATAAAAAACAATGATAAACAAAACTTTGGCAGCAATACCATAAAATAGACGCCACTAGCTGCACTTTGATTCCAAGATCTCCAAAAATGACCAAAACCATGGCGGGATATGGTCAAAATCCCACAAGAGTCGATTTCTTAAAGGACCAGTCCAGTCAGTTACAATCATTTGAAAAAATGATATATTCGGAAAGACTATGAAAAATTGAGCATTTTTTATTTTTACGGCATTATCTGAATCGTTTTCCCCATCGAGATAAATGCATTTGAAAATATGAATTCGTGTACATATTTTCGTTGTAATAATTAAACTTGTTTGAATTTTTTGCGGAAAAATCGTGAAAAAATAGCGTCAACCGACAAGGAATTTTATGCTGAACAACTTTGCTAATTGAAGTTTGTGTAAAAAATTATTTTCTCCGATCCAAAATGCAAAATAAGTTTAAATTCATGCAGGGTTTTGTTCCAATATATAAAAATTCAAAAATTTAAATTTATTTTGCATTTCTGATCAGAGAAAATAATTTTTTACGCAAACTTCAATTAGCAAAGTTGTTCAGCATAAAATTCCCTGTCGATTGATGCTATTTTTTCATGATTTTTCCGCAAAAAATTCAAACAAGTTTGATCATTACAACGAAAATATGTACACGAATTCATATTTTCAAATGGGCTATCCATCTAAATATTTATGAATTTTTCTGTTGTTGCTTTCTCTTATCGACTTGACTATGGTGGACGGGTCGTACATCAACCGGATAGTATCTAATATCATTTGGCCGATTGTTCAAGCAACACGCTTGGATCGACTAAGGCGGAGCCATTATAGTTCTAAAACGACAAGTACGCTTGCATTTAAAAACAAACTTACATCTATTGTATCAACTAACTTATGATACTCAAAAGAATATATAGTGATTGCCTCTCGGGCTTCAGGAAGACCATGAAAGGATTCGGACATTGACCCTCGGATGTCGGACCAAGATTCTCCAAAAATGACCGAAACCATGGCGGGATATGGTCAAAATTCCACAAGAGTCGATTTCTTATCAACTAACTTATAATACTCAAAAGAATATATATATATAGTGATTGCCTCTTGGTGCAATTTTGTGTTGGTACTCGAGATTTGTTCTTTTATTCCATAGTATCCACCGTTTTTTATCAATACAGCGTTGACAACGTGTTCATTATCGAGTTTGGGTTTCCTAGATTGTGGCCCAACTTTTTTCTCGACTAGTTTTTTCAGGTCATCAATAGTTCTGATATTGGATAATTTTTCTTCGGGAATAGCAAAGCGAATAATTTCTTCGGGTATGATAGTAGATAGAGCGATTTCTTTTAGAATAATCTCCACTTTGATACTCTTGCTTGGACGGCTAAATATAAGCCCCATAATTGTTCTAAACATGCAATTTTGGTGATTAGAAGTATTGCTTCAACTTGACCAGAAAAAAAACAAACACAAAGGTGCCCAACCAAGGGCTGGACGAAATTCAAAGATCTTAAAAATGTAGAAATCTCAACTTTTCACGATTAAAGGTACGGTGCAAGCTCTAACAATTTTGAAGAACAGATCGTGCCAATAATTAGATCTAATTGCAATTCAGGCAATTTTGTTGAATTTGTGATTGTTTTTCAAAAGTTTTTTGTTCTATTGAACGCTTGAAAGAAAAACAATCGAAATGTTTGTATAAAAAAATTGTTATTTTTTCAACAAACCTTCCAAAAGTTTGAAACAAAAAACTTTTTTAAAAAACATTTACAAATTCAACAAAATTGCAACCTGAATTGCAAGTAGATCTAATTATTGGCGCGAAAATCTGTTCTTCAAAATTGTTAGAGCGCGCACCCTCCCTTTAAGGACTAATAATCAACATTAGATATTTATTACTATGGCATATAAAAAAGCGACTTCATCTTTCCCCAAGACACAAAAAACTTATGGGCTGAATGCTCAAAAAAAGAAGAAAAAAAACAATCAAAAAATAATCGAGGTTGATTTTAAAAGACCTGATAAAAATTTAGAAGAAAAATCGAATTTTTTTCAATTTTTTTCGACTTTTTCAATTTTTTCCAATTTTTTAAATTTTTTTCGATTTTTTTCTATTTTTTTTGAATTTTTTAAATTCGAAAAAACTTAACACTAATTTTTATATCCATTTCAAGGAAAAGTCCTAATAAGATCATTTTTGAAAAAAAATTTCGAGTAGAAAACATGAAAAAGTCGCCCAAATTCCGGTTTTTATACACCCTGTATTAGGATTTTGTAGTTTGAATTTAGCTGAAAAATTTCCATTATGTAGTTTAAAGTTTGCTCAGTTTGCTCTTATATGCAAATAGACTCTTGTGCTTTCAAAAAAAGAAATATAATTGTTAGCAAAATGTATAATATATAAACCATGGAGATTTTTGATGACATTTCACTCATCGAAAAGGCTTCAGCCATTTTAGACAGTTTGCTTTTCGGGCTTCACCTCCATGGTGCACGTGCCGACTTTTAGTGGCGCCGCCTTTCTTCCGATTCCTTTCGTTCTGGACTTTTCTATGGTTTTGTTTGACTTTTACTTGTAACAATTGAGACTTTTATCATCACTTTCGAGCATAGACTAGTTTCTCTCTCGCTCCAAGGCGACAGTTTGGACAAGAAATCTCTCGCGCGAGAACAAGAAGACAATCATCATCCGATTCAAGAGGAAGAATAACCCGGAACATAAACCAGGCCAAAGTTCTATTATTATTCGACTTGGAATAAGTCGATAGGTTTCTGGCTTCAAAGTTCGGTTTTTACTTAGGAATTTTTGTAATTTTTAGTCGGCTGTAGTAAAAAAAATAATTTTTGATTTTGTGTTAAATTTTTTTCTAAAGTGAAGGTTATGTGTATGAACCATTGTGTTAGATATGGGCAAACAGAGCAAAAAATTTAATAGAAAGTAGAGTCGTATGGGACCGGAAATCCTGGCTTTTTTCAGTTCTCGATCCCGAATTCTGGATAAAAAAAGAAACGAAAAAGGAAAGTACCGTACATGGAACACAAACAGGGGCCCAGGGATGTCCTAGTTTTATGTAGTGTTTATACCACAAATCATAGGTAATATGAAATTGGGTTAAAGTTTTCGGACCCGACCGGGACTCGAACCCGGATTAGGCTCCTGGCTACCGTCCAAGTGCACTACCATTGTGCTACCGAGACCTGGTCCGGTTAGGTCCGAAAACTTTTGCCCAACTTCATATTACCTGTATTTCCACGTTCTCGGCGTAGTAATAATCCGAGCTCCAAAAATTCCAAAAAAAGAGAGCTATCTCTTCAAATCATAATAAATACTGCGGTAATTTTTGAATCCGTATTTTGGACAAAAAGAGAAACGAAATCGAAATCGGGGAGAGAAAACGAAATCGAAACCGACAAAAAATTTCTAAGATTGGATTTTGGAAGATTTCAGTTGAAAATTTTAACATCATTCTCATATTCAAACTCCTTAGTATCTCGCTTATCGTTGTAATATCAACTTTTTATTTCTGTCCAATTCAAATTGATTTGTACATTAACACGAATTGCCCGAATTGTAATAACTATGGAGAATAAAGTGATAGGTCAACTAATCGCCGATGCGATTTTATCCGATGAGTAACGCGGCAAAAAGACAAATCCCTGTCCCGACTTTTCTCAGGAAACATCAGGACAGGGATTTGTCTCGACTAACCCCGGTGCCGACTTTTCCCAAAATCCCGGTCCCGTACAACTCTAATAGTAAGTAAATTATAGAAAGATTGTATTTTTTGCAATTTGATTTCAAGATGCACTTTTGTTCTTTTGGTTTAGGCATAATAAAATATATGGATTTTATATTCAAATTTGTCATTTTATTACCATCTCGAAAACACAAAGTCTTAGCTATTTGACCCTTATTTACAGGGTGTATCGAAAAAAACCAGAATTTTGACGATTTTTTCATGTTTTTTGACTCGAAAATTTTTTTTCAAAAATTCTAAAAGTGATTCAGGGGTAATTTTATGCGGGAAATCGATTGCGCGCATTCCGGAAACCTGAAAACGCTTTCCTGAATCAGGAAAGTAAGTGTGTAAATTTGTATGCTTAGCTTTTATACACTATTATTTTCCTGAATCAGGATCTGGGAAGCATTTTCAAACTTCGGAAATGCGCGCAATCGATTTCCCGCATTGAAAAACCCCAGAAACGAGTATTTTCATATAAAAAATTAATAAATTTGATTTTCTCTTCAATACACTGACCCTGAATCAAGGTCAGGGAAGCATTTTCAAGCTTCCCTGACCTTGATTGCGCGCAATCGCTTCCTCGCATAAAACCACCTCTATATGGATCATTTTTAGGATTTTTGAAACAAAATTTTGGGCCGAAAAGCATAAAAAAATCGCCCACATTCCAGTTGTTTTCGATACACCCTGTAATTTCTATATCAGTCGAAATGTACTCTTATCAGACAAAATGAGTCTGATTCATGTCCTCGAGAAGATCTTTTCACACTTTTAGAACACAAAATTCGTTTTTTAGTGTGATAAATTTTTCGATCTTAAAAATTATTTGCAGGAAAATTTGGAAATTTTTATTCATTTCTATATTTTTGATTGGATGTTTAAAATTTTTTTTGATAACAATTTTCATACGCAATTTTTGGTCCCATCATCCTTTTTTTAGACTCTTGTCTAAATTTAACACTCAGTGGGTCGATTGTTACAAAGGGTATAAATAAGGCAGTTTTTCATGCTGAACAAGATGCTGCAAAAATTTTTGAAAAAAAGTGCTCTAAAAAATGGTTTAGGCCTCTTGAAGTTCTATATATGTAAATTCCATTCAAACAGTGCTAGTGCCTCATAGGAAAGGTTTTATGACTTGTTCAAGATACCGTTAGCAAGCTGGGGGATATGCGCTACCAAATGGTATATTGATCTTATGAAAGTTTTCGTTTCAATAAATATTCTTACTTGAATCACCGTCATATATTGCCGTAACTAACCTCATATAATGGACTTTTCGACCCTGTTACGATGATTTTTGTTAGAGACAGTTATTAGAAAAAATAAAATTTAGATTCCTAACATTATTTTGGTATATATGTTGTAGCCGGTATTGAATTTCAGCTGATCCTGAATCAGCTAGCCGATTTAGGATCATCAACCTTGATTCTAAATGTAGTCTTCTAGGCTTAGGCCTAGAAGAATAGAGATTTAGAACCAAGATCGATGATCCTAAATCGGCTACAACATATAGATCATTTATACACCCTGTAATTTTTATATCAGTCGACACGTGCTCTTATCAGCCAAAATGAGATCTTTTCACACTTTTGAAAAACGAAATTCATTCTTAGTATGATAAATTTTTGATCTTAAAAATTGCTTGCAGAATAATTTCGAAATTTTTTCCTCACTTCTCGCTGTTTGCAAAAAAAGAAATATTTTTTTTGATTGGATATTAAAAATTTTTTCTTGACAAAAAATTTTCATACGCAATTTTTGGTCGCATCATCCTTTTTTTAGACTCTCGTATAAATTGAACACAAAGAAATTCGAACAAAATCTAGACTGTAGAGTTTGTGCCTCAAACTTGTTCCTTCGAGTAGATCTTTATCAGACTACGAAGTTTTTCGAACGTGGATATAAAGATGACAAAAAAAATTTATTTTTATACAAATTTTTTCAGACAAATTGATCTTGATCACATCGATCAGCCTTGCATCCAAAAATGTTCGATTCGATGGATTCGATTAAAAAGTAAGTATAGTTCTTTACATAAACTAAAATGTTTGTTTATTGTTTCGTGTGTTGTTGTCCGATCTGGCAAGTTAAGCAACGTTGGACGCAACCAGTCTAAAGTTCAATCTCTGTCGAGTGACATATTTTTTGCACAACGCCATTTTTGATGATTTTTGATGCTTTAAGATAATTTTTTGCAAGGAAAACCACACAGGGATTGAACTCTAGACTGGTCACGCTCAACGTTGCTTAACTTGTCAGATCGGACAACAACACACGAAACGTTTGATCAAACTTTTTAGTTTATTGGGATGAAATGGACTATAGAGTATAGATCTTGTTTTACCCTTTGAGTTATAAAGAATTTATCTCTTTGTCATATTTTAGTCATGCTACATACACTCGTGATCGTTGCTAGGAAAAAATCGGTCTCAACAATAATAATACTCACTCGAGGACAACTATAATTAGCATCTGGCGCTTTGGTGTACAGGGTGGTGCAAAAAAAGTTCCACTCTACCAATTTTTTTTGAATTTTGGACTCAAAAATTATTTTCCTAAAAATGACCTTATTAGAGGTAATTCGATGCGAGAATCGATTGCGCATATTCCCGAAGAAAATGCTTTCCTGATTCAGGGTTAATGTATTAAAGCGAAAATCAACTTTGACCTTTAAAAAATGGCCTTATTTGAGGTAATTCGATACGAGAATCGATTGCACATTTGATCCTGAATCAGGGAAGCATTTCCACGCTACGGGGATGTGCGCAATCGATTTCCCGCATCGAATTACTCCTAGAAAAGTGGTTTTTTCTTGAAAAATTGGCTTTTTAAATTTTTCGTTTCAATACACACCCCCGTCCCGTAATCAGAGTCAAGGAAGCCTTTTCACGGTTGGGCAATGCACGCAATCGATTCTCCGCATCGAATTATTCTTAGGTGATTTTTTCTTGAAAAATCGACTTTTTAAAGTTTTCGTTTCAATACATCACCCTCTTCCCTCAGTATTAAGAAAACATTTTCACGATTGAGCAATACGCGCAACTGAAATTCCTGGCCAAAACAAGTTCCTAAATTAGCAAACATTCTTACTTTTGCTAAGGTTAAGCACCTTTCCGACCCCAAGAAGGATTCTGTTCCAAGTCGGAAGCACTTCACCCCGATATGACGTAAATGTACGCGAAAAGTATGTGCGGCTACACTCCTTTGCGCATCCCACTTTCACTTTTCTTTTCGATCGCCTCAGGCCGGCAATTTACTGTACGCTTGGACGGCTGAAGGCCGGATTTTCGATGGACAAAAGCAAAAATTTCCATGCGCACACGCGTGTCTGATCGCTAATTTTCTGAGAACTCGTTTGAGAATGTGTTGTATGGGGACGTAAATCGGCTATGATGCTGTTCTATGGTGTTCCGAGTGGCTTAGCCCCCCGTAAAACATGACTTTGAGGACATGGAATCTTTTTTGAATGAAAGTTATTTGTAGCGCAATGTGTGTGGATCACTTTTCAATAGCCGGAAGGCTTTTATAGAAAAATTTTTTTGAATTTCTCAAAAATCTACAGTCAACTCTCGATTTAGTGATACCCCAGGGAGTTTTTTCGATCGAATTTCGCGTTTCCAAAGCCTGGAAATCCTTCGCTGAATCAGGGATGACCTGTGTATTACAACAAAAATGTAGGAAACGTCGATTGGGGTCACTAAATCGAGTTTGATTGTATTTATACTTTTGCAACGCATCCCTGCGTGGTCGTGTTGGCGGGGAAAATTCTCGGCAGGGATCACTAATCACTATCGAGATGTCACTAAATCGAGAGTTGACTGTTTCAATTTTTTTCAAATTTTAATTTTTTTGTAAAATTTCAAATTTTTCTCAAATTTCAATTTTTTCAAAATTTCATTTTTCCAAAAATTCAAGTCCAGAGATTTAAGACCAACATGGTTTTACAAAAACTTGTTTCTTGAAATTTAGTCACCTTTTCCAAAAAAAGTTTGATATGGTCCGATCTTTGAGAGCTTTGTCTAGATAGAATTTTTCTTTTCCTCATCACGTGGTCTATGGTCTATAAAGTAACACAAGACCTTTCTCACATAGTATACTTTTTTTTCTCTTGTTGGTTTAAGTTATTGACACACTCTTAACATCAAATTGTTTACCTCTTTTCCCTCCTGTATTTTGTGGCCAATTCGAACCATAAACCACATTATAATCCCATGTAAGAAGCTCATAAAATTTTCATTCATTTTATTATACAGGGTCATTCAGCACAATCTCCCCACAAATCAAATTGGGAACTACAATAGGTAACACAAAACTTATCTCACATAGGAAGCCTATTTGCGAAGCGAGAAAATGCTTTCCTAATTCAGGGAAGGCCTATGTATTGAAGCGCAAAAATGCGATTTTTCGACTTTTTGCCTTAATACAAAGGCCTTCCCTGAATCAGGGAAGATTTTGTTCGCTTCGAAAATGTCAAATTCTGATTCCCCGCATGTTTTTACCTCCTAGAGGGGTCATTTACAGAAAAATTTTTGACGTGAGTAGTCACTTATGCAAATTTTGATCATTTTTAATCAATGTTGAATTAAATTTTCTCGAAAACGAAGAAAATATTTTTTACGAAATTTGGGGTACTCCCGTTTTTTTGATGCTATCGATTGGCGGCGGAATTTTTACAAAAATTTCTTAAGGAACTCAAATTCAGGTTTTCGTTTCGATACTCAGACTCGTTCAAATTTGTGTAAATCTTTGCATATTGTGTGTCCTATTGGTCAACTAATAACATGCAAAAGACCGCATGTGAAAATCTTTTAAATTCGCTGAGATATTCAACTTTCTTTGATGGGAGAGGCCGTTCTGAATCACCCTGTACTCTTCTCTAGCCTATTTTCAACTTCATAGTCATCGACAATTTCTCATCATAACTCTAAAAGAGCGATAGTAAATTTTCCGTTGCTATTTTGCATGTTTGCTACCTGGCAACAGAAATGAAATCTTGTACTTTTTGCCTAGTTTTTAAGCTATTAATCAGAAGTGCTACTGAAGAGAAAGAAAGGGTTGTTTTTCCATTTGTTTCTAGAAATTAAAAATTTTACGCAGTAAAAGCTGCGTAAAATTGCATAAATCTATCAGTAGCGCAGAATTAATTATCAAATTTCTATGAAAAAATATGGAGATTTTTAGGACTCGTTTTGGTGAATTTTTTCAAGAGATTTTTTTGAACAAAATTAAACAATTTTTCAACATTATAAACTGAATTTTGGCCAAAAAATAGAATTTTGGATAAAAAATTGAATTTTGTCCAAAAATGAATTTTTTTCCAAAAATCGAATTTTGGCCATAAATTTGAATTCTGGATAAAAAATAGAATTCTAACCAAAAATCATTTTATTCGTCTTATTGAACTATGAAAAGTACCGCTTTTCTTTTTTAATTATATCTTTAAAGTTTATAAGCAAAAAGTGAAATTTTTTAAAATTCAATCCCTTCGTTTCAATGTTCAAACTCGTTTGAATTTTTTTCCTTTTTACTCATATTTCTCTAACATTAGATTTTCAAGTAGTGGCCTAAAAGCAAAAATGCTTAGAATTTCATGCTCTTTCAAAAGGAATCAACTTCCCATAAGTGGAGAGGGGTCCTTTAAAGGATGTTTACTGTAACCTTTTTTGAATCTCTAAAATTTTCTAACTGGCGGGGATCGAACCCTTTCATTAAGACGGCCTTGGCGCATCATGATCCTGCGCTAAGTAGCAGACATTTTTTGTTATATCACCATGAAAAGAATAATACTAGACTTATTTTAGTGAAATGGAACGGTGGTTTCAATATGAAACTGGACACGCCTGGTGCGAAAGCGCTTACAAATATCAGACATTACCCTTTGTTGCGGAATTTTTCAATTCGGTAAGCAGAAGAATTTTATTTAAAGGACCAGTAGACTCGGAAAAAAGTTCCATATAAAATTGATATATTCGGAAAGTTCATGAAAAATGGAGCATTTTTTGTTCTTACGGCATGCTCTGAATCATTATAGTTTTTGAGATAATTGCGTTTAAAGTTTTGAATTTATTACAAGCTCTTCGTTATAATACACAAACTTTTTAAAATTTTTTTCAGAAAAAATCGATTTTTGCATTAACTTTTTAAATTTTCATAAAATGAACATTGTAGCAATTTTTATAGCTAAATGAGACGAACAATGACGACAAAATTATCCAATTTGAACATTGTTTTGGGTTATTGAAACGAAATCCCTGATTCATATTTTCGCTTCAATAACCCAACACAATGTTCAAATTGGATAATTTTTGTGTCATTTTATTTGTCTCATTTAGCTATAAAAAATTGCTACAATGTTCATTTTATGAAATTTTAAAAAGTTGATTTTTCCGCAAAAAAATCAAAAAAGTTTGTGTATTACAACGAAGAGCTTGTACACAAGTTTCAAATGCAATTATCTCGAAAACTACAACGATTCAGAACGTGCCGTAAAAACAAAAAATGCTCCATTTTTCATGAACTTTCCGAATATATCATTTTTTCATATAATTGTAACTTACTGGACTGGTCCTTTAATCTCGATTTAGATAACCAATCTACCAATCATAGTCCTTCCGCTTATAAATGTAATGATGTTGAAACGCTATATTAATGAGGTGAATTGGATGATAATTTTACCTCACCTTCTTTTAACTACAAATGGCATTGCCTCCACTTATTATCATTCAACTTTGAATCTCTTTGGTTTGTGTGTTTTAAAAAATTTAGTAGAAACAAATAAAAAATTTAGGCCAAATTGTTGATGAGTTGAGTCTTGTGTGGATTATCAATATTTTCTTGGTCGCATTTTTCCCTGTAATGAAGTGGTACCCGGATAGGTTCAAGCAGAATATGTAAGTATATAGTTAAAAACTATCATCCTACTACCATAAGCATGTAATGTCTGTTTGTGATACACAGATAGATATACAAGGTGTGTCATAATTATGCGGTACACTTACCTCTCGTCGGCTCATATTTCTGACTTCAACTAGATAGCAGCTGCTGGCCTGAACCATTCGTTTTGAAGCTGTATCATTTTAAGGCTTTAAAAAGTTTAAAAAAGTAAAAAAGAATGCAAAAAAATGATGAAAAAGAGTTTTATAAGGCGAAAAAGTGAAATTTCGAAAGTGTACCGCATAATTATGACACACCCTGTAATGTTTTTCGCAGAGAGATTTAATAAAAAGTGTCGGTTAGATAGCAAAGTGCAAAGTGGCGCCAGCACGCATAAGGTTGAGGGTTCAATCTCGCGTGGAGCCATTTCTTTTTACAGTATCCAAAATCGATAAACAATTTTGCCTAGGGGTATTTTTAGCCCAAAAACACGAATTTGATGTTTTTATTTAAAACTAAATCATTTCAGAGTCCAAATTCGATGGGCGATCATTGGGGCGACCGTGTTCATTAGCGCTCTTTGCTTCATGAAACCATCGGTGAACGCTCTCGCATTGATGTGTTTCTCCATCCCTAGTGCTCTCGTCATCTATTATGAAGGTGTTATGAGGTAAGAAAAAAATATTTTATAAATTTGTGTACAAAAAATTTTAGTTCCGATATGCCTGAAGCAACGACTTATTCGTGGAGAGTTTTCGTCCTCTGGGGAATGGCCTCTGGTTGCTGGTGTGCCGATCGGTTTCTTTGTGATGTTTGGCTTTACTTAGGTACAGGATGTCCCCAAAAAAGGGCAATTTTGGGGGTTTTTTTCAATTTTTTTAACTCAATAAAAAAATTGAAATTTGATTTTTTTCAAAACTCAAATTTTCTATATCTCAAAAATCCCAAAATTGCCCATTTTTGTGCTACCCCGTAGAAATCAGCTTGATTCCTTAAATTTATACAAAAATTTTTAGGCACTCCTTATTTGCACGCCGCTTTTCATCTCCTCAGCTCTCTCGCAGCTTACTACGTGTTCGTGATGTTCTCCTTGCTGGACATAAGTCGACGAGCTCATGAGCACAAATTCGTTGCCCATGTCAAATATTTCCCATATGAAACAAAACGAAACGTCTTCAACTTCCCATACATTACTTTGATCGAACTTGGTCAACGCAAAGATTAATTCGATCCCTCATCAAAATTTCATCATTTTTCGCCAAAAATCGTTATTTTCATAGCTTTTTCAGCTAAAAAAATGGTAATTTCCTATGGAATTTTGAGGAGGAAATTCTTCTTCTTTTTATAAAATGTCGTATAGTCCGTTTCAGTTCCAATTATAAAGAAAATTTTAAGTCCGAAGTCAACATCCCGTCCGATCTGGCAAGTTAAGCAACGTTGGGCCCTTTTCTTATAAAAAATGGAGCAAAAATTTTTTGCTCAAAAATTCAATTTTTTGTAATTTTTGCCCTAGTGGGATCGAACCTGCGGGCCCAACGTTGTTTAACTTGCCAGATCGGACGGAATGCTGAGTTCGGACTTTGAATTTCGGGTCCAACTTTTTTATAGCTAGAGCTGAAACGGACTATAAATCGAAAGTCTTCTAGTCATCATTTCACAATATTCAAATTTTTTTGGATTTATATTGAGAAATCATCAATGTGAATTTTTCTTTTTTACGACATTTTCATGTATAATTTTTGTATTTTTTTAATAGATAAACGGGCTTAGTCTATCGCCAAAAACTAATAAAGTATGTGATTTTATGCGACTTTAAGGGTCGGCACAAGCTATCGTGTCCCCACAAGCAACGGCACAAGCTATCGTACCAATTTGGTACGATGCCATCATATCGCATCGTACCACAGATTTATTTGCCTATAAAATAATACTAAAAAATTGAGACTATTAAAAATGGGCTATGATATAGGAACAAATCGAGAAATTTCTTCCATTCCAGAAATTTCTTTAATTTGCTTTTACAGGGTGAAAAAAACTGTACTTTTGCATTTTTTGGAGAAAATTTTTCAAAATTTTTTTTGCAAAAATCACCTATTCTCGCATCACTTATAGGTGATTTTTGAAAAAAATTTTCAAAATTTTTCACCAAAAAAGCGGAAAAGTTCTTGGCTTACCCTGTATCATGTGGACCAGTATTTACAATGATCAATACACTTAAACTCTATTTGAGCACCGAGGGAAATTGAAAAATTCATCAAAAATTGCAACATTTGTTAAAAATTGCAAAATTCGTTAAAAATTGAAAAAAAATCTTGCAAAAATTTCCATCCACCCAAGTACACGAAAAACATCATAAAAATCATCCACCCACCCTCCCAGTGTCCTCTCCTACTGGATATGTATGCACCGAGTAATGTAAGTGTTATCCATTTGTACCATATGAATAGAATACGTTTATTCTATATATTATATTAATAAGACAGCTAGAGAATGAAATTGAAAGAAAATAAGATAAAATAGATTTCTAAACGCATAACACGTCATTTCATTTTTTATGAAGGTTCATAGTTCCAAAAACAGGGTAGGCGCATCAAAAAGAATCATATGTATATAGGTGCAACGTTTTTTAAAGGATGTAGACACATCTATCCTTGAACCATTGGGTCTTGCTTTTGGCAGAAACGTTGTATTTTGACAGAATTCTAAAAAGTAATTATACGATATAGTAAGTATTGGGTTGTTCCATAATTTTGAAAATTGAAAAATTTGTTTTAATTTCGTTAAATTCTTGTCGAATAACAAGGGAGACAAAGATGACTTTTAAAATTTTTTTTGAAAAATTCGAAAAAAATTGCCTTGGTCACTCCCTTATTATTTTGCCCAAAATTTCGAAAAAAACGTTAGTGAAGACCCTTATGATTTGTTGAAATTTTCAGAAGGGGGGGAAGGGTCCTCCCCCAAAAACTTCGGAGCTCGTACGGAGCACTGACCTTAGGAGTTGTAGTGCAACGATGAGGAAGCCCTTTCGGGATGACAACAAGATCACCACGTTCTAGCTGCATGCGAATCCATTCATCCTCTTCGATTTCTACATCAACGTACATTGAACTATAACAAAAAAAATACATTTAAAGCCACATAAAAATGGAAATTACCCTTCAAGGACCATATATACAACATCTTCGTCTTTCTCCACTGGTTCATAAAGCAATTCAAGCTGGAAAAAATTTTATTTTTCTATATACAAAAAATATAAATTGAAAAATTGATCAAAAATTGAAACATTCGACAACTTTGTAGAACAACACTTTTAGTAAAAAAATTTCTGCTATAAAGAAAATCCATCCCAAAAAATCGCGAAAAACCACTTTTTTGGCCCACCCTGTAATTTCTTACTTTGTCTTCAAGATCAATTACACTTTCATCAATCGTGAGCACATCCATAGGACAAGCACTATGTTCACTGCGGACCCGGGAAAGGCGTTTTTTCATAGATAATGTATCGTCCAAGTCGACCTAGGCAGGGTTATTTTGGTTACGGTTATTGGGTTTCGGTTATGGTTACGGTTATAACCATAACCAAAACCATAACCGAAATCAGTTATAGTTACAAAAATTCAAATTTTTCAAAAAAAATTTTTTTCGAAAATTCTTTTTTAGAAAAAAAAGACCAGTTCAGTGAGGGAAAAAGTTGCCATTTTTTGATATTCGGAAAGCTCATGAAAAATGGAGCATTTTTTGTTTTTACGGCATGCTCTGAATCGTTATAGTTTTCGAGATAATAGCGTTTGAAATTTTGAATTTGTTACAAGCTCTTCATTGTAATACACAAACTTTTTTGAATTTTAATCGATTTTTGCATCAATTTGTTAAATTTTCATAAAATGAATATTGTAGCAATTTTTTATAGCTAAATAAGGCGAACAAAATGACACCAAAATATCCAATTTGAAAATTTTTTTGGGTTATTGAAGCGAAAATTTCTGATTCAGGTTTTCGTTTCAATAACTCAAAACAATGTTCAAATTGGATAATTTCAGTGTCATTTTGTTCATCTCATTTAGCTATAAAAAATTATAGAGACAATATTATTTTATAAAAATTTAAAAAATCGATTAAAAATTCAAAAAAGTTTGTGTATTACAACGAAAACATGTACACAAGTTGAAATTTCCAAACGCAATTTTCTCAAAAACTACAACGATTCAGAACATGCCGTAAAAAGAAAAAATGCTCCATTTTTCATGAACTTTCCGAATATCAACAAAATGGCAACTTTTTCCACTGGACTGGTCCTTTTTTCCTGAAGTAAAGCTTCCGAACGGCACAGACATTACACGTTTATATAAGAAGATACTTTATAATAAACGACACCAGAATTATTTTGAAGTTGATCTTGAGTGAGCATTTTGGGAGGAAACATATGGTGGGGCATTCGCCTATCCCCAATTGGGTAAGGTTCCATATGCCAAATGAGCATTTTCTAAATTACATCCACGTATAGATAAGCAAATTCTACACGCAACATCTTTTATCACGTTCAAAAGTTCATTAATAAAACAAAAAAGAGTGAGAAAAGAAAGTTGGTGGAGGTGAAATGGGAAAGTTTCTTTCGGGGCTCAAGGTTGGACTTTAGCGGAAAAATCGGTACTACAGGGTGTTTCAGCAAAAAATTGATAGAATATAGCGTAAAAAAGCTTTTCTCAAACAGCTTGTCACCATAGCTGAGTGGTAGTGTTCACGATTCTTGACTATGAACGTGCAAGTTCGAATCCCACCGGCGACCAAATGTTTTTACCGTAAAATTTTTTGAATGGGCATGAAAACCCCACGGTTTCTAAGCATTTTGCTGAAACACTCTGTAGTACCGAAAAATCACTTGTGAAAGAAACCACAACAGGAAAAAAGCGATGTACCGAGGGTAAAATTCGAACCCGAGACCCTTAGACTCGAATCTTGGAGCACTACCACTGAGCCAAGCTCGCGATTAAAATCGGATTTTTAATTTTGCTTATAATTTTTTTAAATTTTTCCGGTTCCACTACCCTGTCACTTGGGGCAGCTAATCCGAAGTAGTACCGAAAACTCATGAAGGAAAGCGCAACAAGGAAAGAGCGATGTAGAAAGAATCAATTCAAAAATACACGTTGGAAAAATTCTAAGTAACATCAAAAAAGAAGATGCACAACAAACTATTCCCCCCGTTCCATACTTGGCGTTGTTTATTGGAGACGATTTTCGTAGCTTAAAGTAGGCGCAAACTTTAATCGCGGAAAACTTGTTCCAATTCATCCTTGTTACATATAACCGGTATTTGGGGAATGGTCAATTCAAGAAAGATGAGGTTGAATTGTTCATCTTATGTATACAAATTCTCTTGTAATTCTTTTTGAGGCAACAACAAGAAAAGAGCCCCCCATCATAGAAGTGAATTCAATCAACAAGTATACAAAAGTCAGAAGACAACAAAGTTGACTCAAAACAATCCATCTATCAGAGTGACAATTTTGGAATACTCTCCTTCAAATTTCCGATATTTTCTGTTATTTTAAGCAATTCTGAACAACATTCAAAACAAATTTTTTGCAAAAAAAGTTGTTATAAAAAGTTCGTGCTAAATTATAAGCAAAATTAAAAATCCGAATTTTATCGTGAACTTGGCTCAGTGGTAGTGCTTCAAGCTTCGAGTCTAAGGGTCTAGGGTTCAAATCCCACTAGTCAATTAATGAAATGCGTTATAAATTCCCAAGAAGAGTAGAAGAAGAAAGCCCACAATACAGTCAAATCTCAGTTAATGACAGCGACCACGCAGGGATGCCGGCGGAAAAATTTAGTATATTTATGTTATGGGAAAATCTGAACTGATCAAATTAGCCTTAGGCTTAGAATTGGGCTTAGTTTTATGCTTAGTCTTAGGCTTAGCTTTAGGCTAAGCCTAAGCCTAAGCCTTAGCCTAAGTCTACGACTAATCTAATCAGTTTAGATTTTCCCGTAACATATATAGCAAATCGATTTCTTTATATACCAAATTTTCTCGCCGGCATCCCTGCGCGGTCGTTATGCCCCCCTCCACCGGGTGTCATAAAACTAAGGTTTGAAAAAATGGCAAAAAGCAGGCAAGCACCTATAACAGGCCAACAATACCTCGATTAGAACTAATAGCAGCTTAAATAAGAGTTAGGCTCCTAAATTTGCCTGAAAATGCTCTCATCCACATACAAAATTGACACACGAAGAGAATCTTTAAAAGTCTTCTCCCCCCCCCCCGACTGCATAGATAAACGATACGATAACACAGTGAATACAAACAGGAAAAATACAAACAGGAAATGATGTACCTTTCTAGCAGGCTCAAAAAATAAGTTGATATTATCGGCCAACATTCTTGTTGGTGATTGATTCTTCTTTGTTTATATTTTGTTTACATGATCCGATTTATCATTGGAACAACTATCCACCCGACTTTGCTTCAATTTTGGGTACATATTTTTTAAGAACCTATCGTGCTTCAAAATCTACATGGAAAAATGCGTTCGCGCAAAATGGTAAACATTTTAAAAATTGTACTTTGCACGTAGATGGCATGACAAGGAAGAGAACGGAATGGAGGCTGACGCCGCGAGGTTTAAATCCACCCTTCAACCTAGATATGGAGGAATTGGGTTCAAAAAAACTACACGATATTATGCAATCCGCTATTTATCATATAATAGGAAAAGTGTTATTTGTTGTACGAAATGATTTGCAAAAAAAAGTTTAACTCCAATTTTAAAGGAAATTCATTCAAAAATCGAATTTTGGTTGAAAAATTGAATTTTTTGTGAAATATCAAAATTTTTCGAAAAATTGAATTTTTTTGTGAAAAATCAAACTTTTGCTCAAAAATCGAATTTTTCTCAAAAAATTGAATTTTGGTTGAAAAATTGAATTACTAGAAATATATAGACTATGGACGGAAATTCCATTTGTTACAAAGATGTTAAAATTTTCATAAAAAAGGCGATTACAGCAATTTTTATAACTCTATGAGACGAATAAAATAACACAAAAATTGTCCAATTTGAAAATTGTTTTGGGTTATTGAAACGAAAACATGAATCAGAATTTTCGTTCCAATAACCCAAAACAATGTTCAAATTGGATCATTTTGGTGTCATTCTATTCCTATTGAAGAGTTATAAAAAAGTATTCCTATGTCGTTTTTTATACAAACTTTAACATTTTTGTAAAAAATGGAATTTTGTTCGATAAATTTGAACTTTGTTGTGTATTAACACGAATACTTGGGAACGTCTAACAACGTAAAAACCTTTCAGTTTAGCTCAAAACTTTATTAGCCAAAGTTTCCTAGAATTTTGTGCTCTACAATATAAGCTACTTAAAAAAATTTTTCGTGGAAAAAAACAAAAATTTTTTCGATCGGAAAAAATTGTCCAATTTTTGTTAATATTCGGAAAGTGCATAAAAATAGGGCATTTTTATTTTATGGTAAATTCTGAATCGTTGTCGTTTTCGAGAAAATTGCGAATGAAGTTGGCGATTTTCGAAATTTTGTGTATTACAACGAAAACATGTACTTGATAGTCTTTTCCCTGAATCAATGAAATCTGTATTTTGAGAAGAAAATAATTAAAATCCTTTATCATTTAGAAAAGATTAAATATAGCATTTTTTATAACGCGACGAGACAAATAAAATGGCACCAAAATTATACATCGTTTTAGGTTATTGAAACGAAAATTTTCAAATGTTTTCGTTTCAATAACCCAAAATAATTTTCAAAATGGGTATTTTTGGTGCCATTTTATTCGTCTCGACGAGTAATAAAAAATGTTGTATTTATTCTTTTCTAAATGTTCAAGGATTTTAAATTATTTTCTTCTCAATATATTTATTGATTCAGGGAAAAACTATCAGATACATGTTTTCATTGTAATACATAAGACTTCAAAAATCGCCGACTTCATACTCAATTTTCTCGAAAACGACAACGATTCAGAATTTACTGTCAAAACAACAAATGTTCCATTTAACATGATCTTTCCGAATATCAATAAAAATGGAAATTTTTTCCGACTAGACTGGTCTTTTAAGTCATCTTGTTCAGTTATCTGATTGTAGTCGAATATGTATCATTTTATGTCTAGCATAAACGAATTCCATATAGTCACAAAAGAACATAAAATACAAAAAATGCAAATAACATATTTTTGAGCAAAAATTTGATTTTTCAACCAAAATTCAATTTTTCGAGTAAAATTTGATTTTTTACAACAAATTCAATTTTCGACCAAAATTCGATTTTATTCAAAAATTCGGTGTTTCACAAAAATTCAACTTTTCAACCAAAATTTGATTTTTGAACAAAAATTCGATTTTTCACAAAAAATTCAATTTTTCAACCAATATTCGATTTTTGAACTAAAATCAGAGTTTATAGTTTCATATGCAAGAAAAATCGCCAACCTTTCCTTGCTTACAATTTGATGAGCAAGCACCGTTTTGTCATATAAAAACAACAGATCAGATAGAACAACAAGTAATGTATTATTGAATTGAAAAAATCTTGACTTTTTAAGGAATAATAAAGTTAGTTTTCGTTTCAAACAACTTTCGTCATCTACGTGACTTGTGAGCTGCCAAATCGAACAGATTACCGCCCAACGAGATCCGTAATGTGATAAATAAATCGAGCAAAATATCATTGAAATTATCTATGCATAATCAAAATTTGCTAGTAAAAGGAATCATCGGAATAAGTTTTACTCTTTTTATTTTTTTAGCGGAAAAATCCATTTTGCATCGATTTGTTCAATTTTCATAAAATGAACATTGCAGCAATTTTTATAGCTAAATGAGACGAACAAAATGACTCCAAAATTATCCAATTTGAATATTGTTTTGGGTTATTAAAACGAAAACATGAATCAGGGATTTCGTTTCAATAACCCAAAACAATGTTCAAATTGGATAATTTTGGTGTCATTTTGTTCGTCTAATTTAGCTATAAACAATTGCTACAATGTTCATTTTATGAAAATTTGAATTTTTTTAATAAAATTCAATTTTTTCCAAAAAATTCGAATTTTCCAAAAAAATCAATTTTTCACAAATAATATTTTTTTTCACAAAAATCTTAATTTTCTCCAAAAAATTCAATTTTTTGAGCAAAAATTCGATTTTTTACAAAAAAATTCAATTAATCACACAAAATCAATTTTTCACAAAAAATTCAAATTTTCCAAAAAATTCAATTTTCACACAAAATTCAATTTTTATCCAAAAAATTCGATGCAGAATCGATTTTTCCGCAAAAAATTCCAAAAAGTTTGTGTATTACAACGAAAACATGTACACAAATTCAAAATTTCGAACGCAACTATCTCGAAAACTACAACGATTCAGAACATGCCGTAAAAACAAAAAATGCTCCATTTTTCATGAACTTTCTGAATATCATGAATATCAACAAAAATGGCAACTTTTTTCCTACTGGACTGATCCTTTAAGTGCATGAAATAATAGTTATAGCGGGCATCAAATGACGGTCAAGGTTTCTCCCTCCGTTTCTTCTTCATTGGCGCATAAGAGCATCAGCGGCGGCAACGGTTTCCGGATGGATGGAAAACGAGGTCCGAAGTGGGTGTTCGAAAATTTCAAACTCACGGATAATGTACAAAAGAACGTATTACTAATAGGGGATTTCGTTCCGTTGGACTTGCGCTTCGAATTTCCTTTTTTTGCGAGGCAATTATTTCAAGAGGAAAAACAACTGCCGGAAGAAAGGATGAAACTTATTCGTATCCGAAAAATTATATGAGGAAAATTTTTCAATTCTTGAAGTTTTACAGGGTGCTCCAACAAAAAATGGAAACATATCAGTTTTGCTTCGCGGGCAAAATAAAATCGACTCAGGTGGGATTCGAATCCGAGACCCTTAGAATCGAACCTTCGAGCACTACCACTGCGCCAAGTTCACGATAAAAATTGAGGTTTTTAAATTTTGCTTATAATTTAACATGAATTGTTTTCTATTTATAAATAACAACGTTTTTTCATGCTAGACCACCCTGTTCTACCTTATATTTTTGGGAAAAATCAGCCCTTTTGGGGAAGTGTCCTCTCACCACCCCCGTCTACGTCTTTACTCCCCCCCCGTAGCTACGCTACTACACCCACTACTTCCATAAACCAGGATCAAGGAAGCATTTTCACGTTTCGAAAACACGCGCAATCGATTTCTCGCATAGAAAAATCCTAGATATCTGGTCAAAATCCGAATGTTTCATTTTCGCTTCAATATACTACCCTGAATCAGGGTCGGGAAGTGTTTTCACAGTTCAGGAATGCATCCTTGAACATCTTCCTTGAAAAATTATGTTTCTACCACAACGCTTCGGAGTCGATTTCTCGCATAAAATAACCCCTAGAATAATGATTTTAGAAGAAAAATCCAAAAATTTTCATATTTTCGCTTTAATACACACTCTTATTTCCCTGAATCAGGAAAGTATACCCCATGTAGGGATACGAAAATCGCTTGAATTAGTGTCAGGGAAATTTTTTAAAGAATTGAAAATACACTTAATCGGTTCCCCGCCTAGAAAAACACGTAGACATCCGGTTTTCCGGTGAAAATCCGAATTTTAGTTAATTTTCGCTTCAATATACCTACTCCGTTCCCTGAAACAGGGTCAAGCAAGCATTTTCGGGAATGCACGCAATCAATTCCCCGCATAAAGTTACCTCTATATGGATCATTTAAAAAAAATTTCTTTCAAAATTCATGTAAAAAACCGGAAATTTCTGGAAGAATAAGAACTTTCTGGTGTGAATGTATGTACTATAGACGAAAAAGCATGAAGATATTTTACAACGCCGTATAAGAAGACCGGACATGGATTACAACGCCGTCCAAGAGGCCGGATACGATCCATAAAGTCAAAGAATATCATCTAGCCTATGCTTTAGGAACTGACAACCGCTAGAAAGACCGTCGACAGTGGTGTGAGTGTGCTTATCGAGGCATTTTATCTCAATTTGAGCGCGCGATTCGAAGAACTTTTCTTTGCCATGTTCTCTTTCATCGATCAACGTCGGGACATGTTGTTTATTAAAGAGCGGAAGAGATAAGAAGCGAAACAAGGGCATCTGATGTACAGGGTGAGCAAAAAAACCGTACTTTTCAAGTTTAGATAACCTTTTTGGAGGGTAATATTTAGGGACTAATCTCCAAAAAAGTTTTTTACCAAAACAGTCTATACAGGGGTAAAATCATGTGAAAAATCGATTGCGCGCATTCCCGAAGCTTAAAAACGCTTTCCTGACCCTGATTCAGGGAAATAAGAGTGTGCATTGAAACAAAAATCCAACATGTACTAGTTTCCCTGAATCAGGGTCAAGGAAGTGTTTTTAAGCTTCGGGAATGCGCGCAATCGATTCCCCACATGAAATTACCCCAAGAAATGTGATTTTGAGAGAGAAATTTCAAAAATTTTCGATTTTCGCTTCAATACACACATCTATTTCCCTGAATCAGGGTCGGGAAAGCGTTTTTAAAAATTTTCCGTACTTTTGGGAAAAACGAATTTTTCAATTGTTGACGAATTTTTTTTAAATTTTCATACTTTTTTTCGCGTTTTTTTGGTAAAAATTTTTCAGGGGTATTTTCATGCGAGAAATCGATTGCACGCATCGAAAAGCCTTGAAAACACTATTACAAAAATTTTCAACAAAATTTTTTTTTGAAAATTTTTCGCTAAAAAACGCAAAAGTACGGTTTTTATTGGCTCACCCTGTAATTGAAGACTGAAGGAATTGTGTGAAAAAATACTAACACATACGCAGGAGTTAAATGTTCATGATAATATATTGCTGTTCAAGATGTTTAGCGCACAGCCTAAAGGTATACCTCTACAAAACTAGAGAATGTTGATTTTTTGGAGGCCATTCTAACCATGTAACTTACCGATCCACAGCAATATACTTCTCATGAAGATATTATCTATTTTACAAAAAGTTATTAGAAATGCAAACGACCTGTTTTACATATTGACTTGATCAAACACCTATCTACAACAAAGTACACGTGTTTTTCAACAAGATAAGAAGAAAATTGATCAAATTAACTTTATAAGCAAGAGAAAATTAACTTTATGTTTTGGCTTTAAGTTTAGATAACCTTTTTGCTATTAACAATAACATTTAAGGCTGTAACAAATTTACATTTTTGAGCAACTTTTTATGCTGAAGAAGATGGCGCAAAAAGTTTTTGAAAAAAAGGTATTCTTCATAGTGGTTGATAGCTAACACATTTTTCAATTTTTGATCAATTTTAACAAATTTTTCAATTTTTGACGAATTTTTCAATTTTTGATCAATTTTAACAATTTTTGAAGAATTTTTTAATTTTTGATCGATTTTTTCAATTTTTGATCAATTTTTCAATTTTTGATGATTTTTTCAATTTTTAACGAATTTTTCAATTTTTGATCAATTTTTCAATTTTTGATCGATTTTTTCAATTTTTGACGAATTTTCCAATTTTTGACGATTTTTGCAATTTTTGATCCATTTTTAACAATTTTTTCAATTTTTAACGAATTTTTCAATTTTTGATCAATTTTTAACAATTTTTGACGAATTTTCCAATTTTTGACGATTTTTTCAATTTTTAATGAATTTGGCCATTCATATTATTGGCGTAGTTTCGATTCCACCAGGGTTGAAATTTTTATTTTCTCAAATAAAAGGTTTTAAAAGCAAACCCCCTTAAAATTACATGAAAAATTTTTACTACGTTAATTTTTGGAGAAAAAATTTTCTGCGCCGTATGTCGCTGGTTCAATCCCCGTTGGAGTCGAATTGTTTTTTGCATCATTTAATAATTGGTATATTTGGATGATTTTTGGTACGGAGGGTTTATAATTTTATGCGGGGAATCGATTGCGCGCATTTCCAAACTTCCCTGACCCTGAATCAGGGAATCGGGGTGCGAAACGAAAATTTAAAATTTTTAAAATTTTCTACCTGAAAATGATTTTCTGGGGGTAAATTTATGCAGGAAATTGATTGCGCGCATTCCCGAAGCTTGAAAAATCTTCCCTGATTCAGTGAATCGAGGTGTGTGTATTGAAGCGATGACCAATTTTTGCTATAATACATGAATCAGGGAAGCGTTTTCAAGCCTCGGTAATGCTCGAAATCGATTCCTCGCATAAAATTACCCCAGAAAATCAAAAAATTTTGATTTTCGCTTTAATACACACACTTCGATTCCCTGATTCACGGAAGCATTTTCAAGCTTCGGGAATGCGCAATCGATTCCCCCGCACAAGTTTACCCCCAGAAAGTCATTTTCAGGCAGAAAATTTTAAAATTTTCGATTTTCGTTTCAATACACACTTCGATTCCCTGATTCAGGGAAGCGTTTTTCAAGCTTTCACATGAAAAAATGGCCCAAATTCCGGTTTTTTATGCACCATGTAGTTAGGCAAATTCAAATAACCTTTTCTTCACATTTTTACAATGATAATGGCGAAAGGAAAAATCTTTTGCGGAATAGAATATTTGCGTTCTTTTGGATTTTCTCCTTTCGCGTCTGTTAAATCCATGCTTGTGGGTAGGTAAACGAGTTGTTCACTTTCAACAAGGAGATATGTCTGACCGAATTATTGGCGATCAGTTATTGTTTTGTTCGCGTGGAACATTTATCCAACAAAAATGCTATAGAAAAAAAGATAGAAAAATAGCAATACAGCACATATTGCATCACTGACCCTGATTCAGGGAGGGAGTGGGTGTATTGAAACGAAAATGAATAAAATTCGAATTTTTGCCGGAAAACCAGCTGTCTAGGGGGTTTTTCTAGTCAGGGAATCGATTGCGCGCATTTTCGAACCATGAAAATGATTCTCTGACCCTTTTTTAATCGTTTTTCGTTGATAAAAATTTTTGAATGAAGTCCAAATTTTTATTCATTTTCGCTTCAATACACTCATCCTCTTCCCCGAATCATGAACCATTTTCATGTGCGCGATCGATTCCCCGCCTAGAAAACCCCCTAGACAGCCGATTTTCCGGCGACAATCCAAATTGTGTATTCATTTTCGCTTCAATACATCCATCCTCTTCCCTGAATCAGGAAAGCATTTTCAACTTTTACCATCACTGCCAACACGAGTGTTTCAAGTTGAAAAATAGTCTGTGACTCGAACTTTTTATTTCCTAAAAACATCCATATAGGTAGTTTTATGCGAGAAATCGATTGCCGAAGCTTGAAAATGCTTCCATGACCCTGATTCAGGGAAATGAATGTTTTGTATTGAAGCGAAAATCGAAAAATTTTGGGTTTCTTGCCTCAAAATCATCTTCCTGGGGGTAGTTTTATGCGAAAAATCGATTGCGCGCGTTCCCGAAGCCTGAAAACGCTTTCCAGATTTTCGAATTTTTTATCCAAAACCAAAGGAGATGGGGGAAGTCAAGGGGTCGAAAACTGGAATTTTCAAAAAGTCGAATTTTTGTTCGGGACTTTTTGGAACGTGCTCCCCATACCCAAAAATAGTGGAAAAGTGCAAAGAAAACTATTCCGACCATCAAAAACATCGATTTTCGTCAAAAAATATCGAGGGGTACCTAGCCAGGAGATTTATATAAAATGACCATAGCTTTTCTTTCTTGACATCCGTCAGCAACGAGCCATTTCAACGCGAAATTTTATGAGGAACAACTTTGTAGAACATCACTTTCCCTGGCCATTTCATTCTGGGGGTGTAATGGCTGAAATAGTATGGGTTTTAGGCTCTCTCAATGAGGAGACTAACAACGTTTTAGACATGTAAAATCGATTTTTTTCTCATTTTTGCAGGAAGTTGTTGGGCATACTTTACTTGTTATAAATATGTTGTTGGTTTAGGTGTCTGAAGCTTCGTTGCGAAGATATTGGCACGAAAACTTTATACAATTACAACTGCAAAAAATTGACACGCAAGGGAATTGAACCAGACATCTTTCCACTGATAGACGAGTCACTTGCCACTCGACTATCCTTGCTATTACACCTGCGTAAAAACTATTAATGCATCCCTGCATGGTCGTAATGGAGGCAACAATTACTACTAACTATAACTAAAACTACTAACTACAACAATACTTCTAACTACTACTACAAACTACAACTACCTACAAACTACTACTAGCTACAACTACCACTAACTACAAACTACAACTATTACTACTAGCCCAACTAAAATTACTAACTACAACAACTACTTCTAATTTACTACTACTAACTACAACTACCACTAACTACAACTATTACTACTAACTACAACTAAAATTACTAACTACAACAACTACTACTAACTACTAATACTAGTCAGTATTAATCTTGATTTTCCCGCCATATCAGGGATGCATCAAAAAAGCTATATAAGGATCCACGTTTCTTTTCGTTTCAATGTACACGTTGCCTGATTCAATAAAAAGTTCCGTGGTAGTAAAAAAATTTCGACTATAATTATGGGGAGGATTCCCCCTCCCCTTCAACCTGAAAAATTATCAAACTCTCCTTTCTCAATTTTTGATGAATTCCTTCCAATCTAAAAATCTCCCCCCCCCAAATCTGGACACTATTACTTTTTTCCTCGATTGGGTTTCTCCCCCTTACTTTTTCCCTCTTTCGTTTCAATACACAAACGTAAATGTAGATAAATAGCGTTGCCTGATTGCAAGAAATTTGTGTATTAAAACGAAAGAGGAAAAAAGTAATAGCGCCCAAATCTAGATCAAAATTACGGCACTGAGAGGGGGCGAAGCATGTTTTATAAATGATAGAATTAGTTATTTTCTTAATTCTAGATATTTTTTCGGATATCAAGAAAGAAAATAGAATTTTTTGTTGTAGTTCCCCGAAGCTTAGCTTTCCCTTCTCGCGTATCGTTGAACACACATTAGAGAAAAAGTGTGTTTGAAAACTTTCACTTCGACGAATCCGCTCGCGGCCATCTGAGCAAAAAAA
>JAQGBS010000044.1:0-34501 GCA_034698545.1 Acrobeloides obliquus | reverse complement strand
CTAATGGATTCACTAGTTGGAATTTGTGCGTTTTCTTCGTCACCGCCAGCGCCGTAGTCGCTGATCAGACCGCCCAACGTGTCGTGGCCTGAATTAGGAAAAGTTGTGCAAGTGCAAGGTTAAAAGCGGTTTAGATGCGGAGTTAGTCATGATATGAGTGGTTTTGTGCGGTTAAAGGGATTTGTTAAAAGAGAGCAGAGTCTGTTTGTATTTTCTCATAAAGGATATAAGCTAGGGGTCGAATTCGGAGACGGGGCTGTAACCTTGAGGCATCAGAATCAGTGTCAGGTGCCCGAGGAAGCTATTGGAGGTGGGTCCAGAAGCGGCCGAGACTGACCCCGGACTCAGTGGCGTAGGGAGAAGAGTTGACTAGGGGAGGGTACAACTCAAAATCAGATAAAATCTTAAAATTAAACAAAAGACATGATATTCAAGCAACATGGGGAAGATTTTTAGGATAAATTTCATAAAGTTGCATGTATTATGAGGGCATACCTGATTCGACAGAAGCAGAGCTAGGTACATACGGTGGTGGAGATGGAGTAACGGCCGATTCTTGAGTGGCTTCATGAAGTTTGTGCAAAACATCTTCGACATCACCATGAACGTCTTTAACCGCTGCTTCAATGCGTTCTTCTAAAATTTTTTATTTAGGTGTAGGCGGTGAAGAAGGTGTCCTGGAGCCTGTTCCCGATCCATGGTTCGTCCCATTTTCGCTCACTGATTGATCAGACTTTTCCTAAGCAAATGCTCACCATGCCTGATGGGCTCCCTAAAAAATTAGCGAAAAAATTTTAATCCTTACGAATTTCATCCGCCTCTTCCTCCGGAGTTGGTGCCCTTGGCTGCGGCTCTTCCGGATGCACATCTCTTTTCGGCGATTCTCTATGCGCGTCCAACGCTTCTCTATGTGCAGCCAATGGATCAAATTCATCCGTATTCACTTGTGTATGGATCAATGGTTGCTGATATGGAGGCTGGGGCTCATGATCAGGAGGATAGAAGTCTGCTTGGACTCTATGTTGATCGGCAACACTTGGTGGAGGCATGAAGTCGAGAAGGTCTTTGTCATCCATAATGTTATAAGCGGAGAGCGGCGAAACGGACTAAAAAATGACATAAAAATTTATGGGGTAAAAATTGTGGCACTCCCGACGCTGTGTGAATATACTGGGTGAAATTTTCTCAACCATGTTTGAAGAGAGCCTACACGAAATAAGAAAAGAGAAAAATGATGAGGCTAATAAAAAATTTGGTCAATAAAAAAATGTATAACAAACAATAGAAAGATAAAGTATGTTAAAGGATCATTTCAATCGGAAACAAACATGTAAAATCAGTTTCCGCCGCCAATGGGAAAAAAGACTGGAGGCGATGGTCAAGTGGTCCAAGGCGCCGCCCGTCCGATTTGGCAAGTTAGTCAACATTGGACCCCAGGTTCGATCCCGCTAGCGCAAAAATTTTAATTTTCAAAAAAATTCTTTTACGAACAATGGAGCAAAAAATTTTTGTTTCATTTTTTGTTTCATTTTTTTGAAAATCAAAACTTTTGCACTAGCGGGATCGAACCTGCGGGTCCAATGTTGATTAACTTGCCAGATCGGATGGGCGGCGCCTTGGACCACTTGGCCATCGCCTTTTTTCCCATTGATGGCAGAAACGGACTTTAGGAATAAATTTTTTTAAATTTGACCCTAGCGGGATCGAACTCAATAGTCAAGTGGCTAGGACGCCGCTCTTTTACCTATAAGATAAAAGAGTGGTGTCCTAGCCACTTGGCTATTGAGCTAAATTTTTTGTCGAAAAAGACTATATAAGTTATTTTAGTATCTGTTTAACGACAATTCGTCAAAAATCGACTCAAAATGAAAAACAAACAATAAAGTAAACATATGTAGAAATTCGCACGCCATTCCTAAATCGATTATTGGCTTTCTAACATACACAACCCATTTTCGTTCCCCCATCAAAATATTTACTGCATGTACACGTTCATCAAAATGAGTGTAGTGCATTAAGTTTTTGAAATATACTCATGAATTGGAAATTGATTCATCGTCCTTCTCTTCTCCTCCGCCAACATGTGAATTTCACAGCTGTCAAGTAAAGAGAAGGCAACAAAAAAGTCCGAGTGTCCAACGCTCGGAAGTCATGGATTGACTTTCTGTGAGGATTTTTAGAAAAGAAGAAAGTATGAAATTGGAGATTGGGGAGGGAAGAATAAAAGATTCACATGAGAGTAAAGAAAAGTCGAGAAAGAAAAGAAAATATCAAATCTTATTAGCAATGACATCGAAAATGGGAGAGAAAATTTGAAAAATGATGATGACAAGAACAGAAAAGCAAAAATCTACTCAGCCATTGTTTACTTTTTTTTTACAAATTTCGCAAAATTTTCAGATTACTGTAACGTTAAAAAGTATTGAAATCCGCAAAACATCCCTCGGAAAAAATCGCTCAATTTCCCCCAAGTGCGCGGAAACGTCTTTTAACTTTGTACCGAATAGTTTTCTGTGATGGAAATCGATTCCCGCAGGTTTTGAGAGATTTCAACAACACTTCCCTGATCACGACTCATGCTATTTTCGCTTCAAAACGCTTAAACCCTCTTGAAACACTTTCAAATCCTCTTGAAGGAAGGATGCGATGTATTGAAGCAAAAATTACCTGAATCAGGGTCAGACAAAATTTTTCACACTTCAAAAATAAGCGGAATCGATTCCTCTTATAAAATTAGCCCCAGGAGTTTGATTTTCAGATAAATTGGTTGCTTAAAAATTATGGTTCCATTAAGATTTAAATGTCGGGTTCATTTGGGTCAACGTGTAAAGACGCTTCCGTCTAATTGGGGGAAGATTGAGTTATTTTTCCGAGGTTTGAGGGGGATCCGTACTTTTGCACGCTAATATGCAAAAAGGTAAAATTGTCAAGAATAAAAAATTAGAGCTGCATAGAAAATAACTTTTTCCAAGTGAAATAAACAAAATCAATAATTTAAAACGTCTTTGAAAATTGTTTTTGTTTGAAGTCATAACGAGGGCCCTCATAAGTTCCATTCTGAACTTGAGGATGAGAAGAAAAAAGTGCTAGTGAAAACCGGAAAACTTCAACGCAACAGAAAATTGTCAAAAAACATTTTTATGCAGAAATAGCATATATTTTGAATAATAAATTTTGAGCTTGCTTTTTTTCAATGCGCGCAATCAATTCCTCGCATAGAACCTCCCCATACGGTTATTTGAGAAAAAATTTATTGCGAAAATTTAGTCGAAAAATCGCAAAAGTGTGGTTTTTTTGTTAAAATTGGAGGAAATTTGAAATTGTAAAAACGAGTCCTGCTCAGATTCGACTCAACTCATTGAAACGAGTAGAACTTCTACTATAACATGGGTTTTCCAACTATGGCTGAGTGGTTAAAGTGACAGATTTACAGTTTATAGGTTCGGGTTCGAATCCCGCTTCGAAATTAAAGTTGTCGGATTCTATGAAATTTTTTGCATATCTCTATATTGTCTTCTAAAACATTTTGCAATCATTTTGGGTCAGTAAATACTTGTTGTGGTTGTAAAAACTTAAAATCACTATTACTAATAGCTCCAGAAAATATTTACTGACCCAAAAATTATTGCAAAGTGTCTTAGAGGCAAGATATGCAAAAATTTTCATGGAATTTGGACAACTTTAAATTCGGACCCGAGCCTATAAACTGCAAATCTGCCACTTTAGCTACGGCCTCGGAATGGAAAACCCCATGTTATGGTATTCGTTCTACTCGTCTCAGGTAGCTGAGTGGAACGGCATGACTCGTTACCTCCAATTTTAACAACAAAAACCGCTGTGATATAACCATAAAAATTACATTCTTTATATGCTTTAAAATACAGCTACTACCTAATAGTAAAATTAGTATCTTAGCCAATGCTTACTCCCATATCACCTAGGTTACATCCGTACAATTAAAAATTGTTTACATGTTATGCTCATTTAAATAAGTCAATTTCATTTTTCAAAAAATATAATGAAAGCATAATTTAAAATTAGACTATTACAGGGTATATAAAAGACCGGAGTTTGAGCGATTTTTTCATGTTTTTTTCGACCCTTTTTTTCAAAAATGACCCTATTGGGACTAATTTTATGCGGGAAATCGATTGCGCGCATTCCCGAATCTTGAAAATGCTTCCCAGATCCTGATTCAGGAAAGTAAGTGTGTAAATTTGTATTTTTCGCTTTTGTATACAATTATTTTCCTGGATCAAGATCTGGGAAGTATTTTCAAGCTTCGAGAATGCGCAATTGATTTCCCGCACGAAATTATCCTTATATGGGTTATTTTTAAGAGTTTTGAAAAATGTTTCCGGGCCGAAAAAACATGAAAAAATCGCCCAAATACCGGTTTTTAATACACCCTGTAATTGAAAGGAATTTGACAAAGGTATCAGACAAAAACGAAAACATAACGAAATTGAATTACAAAATAGGAAAAAAACATCAAAATGGATTACAATATAAATCATGACAATAGAAAAAACTAAAAAAAGATTATAACTCTATGAAACGATGACGATCTAGGCCAGCCAAAGAAGAAATACACGATTGCAAATAGAAAAATGGAACGGATGAATCAATTTTCTATCATCATTTTTTGTCATATACATGTGAATAATGAGGTGGATGTAAGAATTTTACGGAGATATCGAAAATGAATTTTCTAATTGGAAAATCGATTGGGCTCATTGAGTTGCCGTGATAATGCTTTCTTTATCCTGATTCAAAGAAGTGGAAAGTGTGTATATTGAAGCGGAAATGAATAATAGTTCGAATTTTCTCCGGAAAATAGGAAGTCTATGGGTTTTCTAGACGGGGAATCGATTGCTCGCATTTCCGAGACTTGAAAATGCTTGCATGACCCTGATTCAGGGAATACGAATTTGTGAGTCTTTTCGACTTTTGATTAAAAATCAATTTTTTACGACAAAGGCATGTCAAATAAACTTATAAAGTATAAAACAAGCTACTCAATGGCTACTAAAACTGGCATCTCTTGAGGACATGTGTATACTTCCTTTTTATCCTAGCCTAAAGAGACAACTTTATGGATGAGAATTGGACAAGCGTCGAACGCTTGGCATGCTCCCACACAAAATGATAAAGAGAGCAAAAAATTCAGGAAAATGGACACTTGTTGATGTGTCTCTAGCAAATGAAAATTAAATTGAAGAAAACAGGAAAAACAGTTGGCTAACTAATTTAAAAAAGTGATCGATATTTTGAGGTCTATAAATCATTGGAATTATAAGTAGGGGTGGTATTTTGGCTTAATTTTAAGCATTTGCTTAATTTTTGATGGTCATGCTTTAAAAAAATTAAGCATGCTTAATTTTAAAGGCCTGGGCTTAGGCCTAAGCCTATATTAGGCCTAGACCTAGGTCTAAGCCTAGGCCTAAGCCTTGGCCTAAATCTAAGCATAGATTTAGGTCAAGGCTTAGGCTTAGGCTTAGACCTAGGCCTAAGCCTAGGCTTAGGCTTAAGCCTTAGGCGTTTTTTTGGCAAAAAATTTTCAAATTTGTTTTCAAAAATCGCACAAAAACCCCCATATAAGTGATTTTTGAAAATTTTTCACCAAAAAAGCGCAACGGTATAGTTTTTTGGCTCATCCTGTATGTGTATTTTTCAATTTTTTTCTCCAACCCACCTCTTGTGCCGGCGTACGTTCACTTGTCGGCGGAGTCGCTTGACCTCCAGTAAATTGCTCCAAAACCTCCGATGCAATTTGATGACCATAAGCACCGATAAGGTCATCTGGAATATCGAGATTCTCGTGTTCCATGTCCGGATGATCCAATTTGACAAAGCCATTATTGCTGTCATCAGATCCCTGAGAGCCTTGGGACGAGGCCGAGTCTAGATGAGGTCCACGTGTGCCTCCAAGCTCATTTGGGTTGAAGCTGAGATGGGCGGTGATTGGGGCCTAAATTGTTTTTTGTTGTTGAAAAAAATTGGATTTCTTCGAAATTTATAAAGGAAAGTTTATAATGGAAACTAATGTTTAGATTGAATAATTTTTTTGAGACCATAATCATTCATCAAAATGATCAAAATTCAAAAATTTTTTTAACAAGTAAGGTTTTGAACCTAAACCACAATTAAAAGTCTAATACACTACCCATTCGGCTATGAGCACAAACATTTGTTCCACTTTTTTTTAAAAATTTTTCAACTTTTGTCCATTTTGTGAGACTCGAGCACTTTCGGATGTGACACTTTTTAAAATTTTTTAGGTTTCGTTTGTAGTGTGAGATCCGGGGGGGGGAAGGGTACTTAAAATTTTTTAAGTTTATAATTTTTACCGGTGGATGAGGCTCATTTGGCGATTCATCGTCAAAATTATTATGATTTTCCATGATTCTCTTTTGCAACTGTTCAATTTCTTTTTTCGGTAAAACTTTTCCAAAAACGCTCTTTTGCAAATCACTGAGTGCAGTTTCAAATTGCTGACGTTGGCCGATGCTGCTAATCGATGAGAAAGACTCGCGTCTTGCGGAATCGGTCAATTGCTCAACTGAAAAAAACAAAATGTAAAAAAATTCAAAGGAGTCAAAGTCGAACGCGTTTCTCTTATGAATCACCAAAAAAAGGAAAAAATTTACAGACGATCGTCAGCACTTTATGAAATGTGTAAATATGTGAAATTGATGAGGACGTGGCCGGAAGGTAATAACGAAATAAATCAAATTAGAGAAAAAGTTTATGAGATGGGGAATTTTAAGGGGGGTAAACTTTGCAGCAAAAAAATGTTTTTGGAATTTTTGCAAAAATGATTTTTCTAGGGGGTAATTTTATGCAAAAAATTGATTGTGCGCATTCTCGAAGCTTGAAAATGCTTCTCTGACCTTGATTCAGGGAAATAAGAATGTGTATTAAAGCGAATTTTTATATTTTCACTTCAGTACACACTCTTATTTCTCTGAATCAGGGTCAGGATAGCATTTTCAAACTTCGAGAATGCGCGCAATCGATTTTTCCCATAAAATTACTCCTAGAAAAGTCATTTTCGAAAACCCCCGAGTACAAAAAAATTAGCCGATTTGACCTTTTTTGGGGAAGTGCCCCTAACCAACTCTTCTATCTACGCCATTACCCTCCCCCGCAATTTGTGGAAAAATGAACCCCCTCCCAGGAGAGAGGGGAATAATATTCCAAAAAGGGCCCCTATCCAAATATAGGTCAAGGGGGAAATTTTTACATTTTTTCGATTTCAGAGTAGGAAGGAGGCTACAGCCCATCGCTCAATGGATACTCTGTTAGATAAAAAATATAAGCAACACATTTTACAAAATCGAATGTAAAAAATCATAAATTTCCCCGCCAAATTAGCCTAATCAAGTGAATTAGAGCGGAAGTTCAAAGATTTCAAAGATTTGGCAGCACGTAAAGGACATCGACATCGAAACGGCGCATTCGCGGCATTGTATTAGCAATATTTAAAAATGATGAAAAATTGGAAAGTGCGTGAAACGAGAGATTTGCGAAAGAAAACAGCCGGCTATTTGTATTGTTTGGACAGTTTGCTCTTTGCGCAAAGCATATAGTTGACGGAATAGATGAAGAAAAACATCCTGGAAAATGATCATAAGTAAACGATTCGAAAATACGTCAAACATTGATCAGCTGGAAATAAAAAAACAGGGATAATTTTTATTTTTGTGATTCTCTCGCCACCGTTCAAAAAATGCAAAAAATCCTTAAAGAATGAAAATCTGTAAAAATTCTAAAAAATCAACAAAAAAATGATGAAATCCTTAAAAATTTAGAAGAACAATAAAAACCAGTACTAGGGGCCGAGCACTTCGCAATCGTGGTTTCTTCGAGAGTGACTCCGAGCCGCTCGGAGTCACCAAGAGGATATAAAAATGTTAAAATTTTAACATTTTTGTAAACAAATTGTTAAGAAACGATATCTCGATTCTTCGAAAAAGATTGATCAAAAAAAATCATATGGCCATAGTAAAAAAGTTGTTCAAAAATATTTTAAAACATATAATACCCCGTTTTTGGGGCCGAAAAACACGAATTTGAAGTCCGTTTTTTGATCTGACCTAGCCATACTGAGATATCTGACCTAGCCATACTGAGAGGTTATGCTTATCAGAGCAGATGAATTATGGCGCTCACCAACAACTAGGAAGATAGAGCAAAAGGAGTAACTTTTAAACGCCCTAAAAATCGGAAAAATCGCTCTATCTTCTAAACCATATCAGTTTGAACAGATCATATTTATGAAAAATGTAGTAGAAATCATGAGGAATCCAACGACACTAAAACCATTTCATATGGAGCTATGGTTCGGGAGTTATGATTTTTTGAAGTTTGCCTTATATTTTGAAAGCATAATCCCGTATCTCAATATGGTTAGGTCGGATAAAAAAAACAGACTTCGAATTAGTATTTTTCAACCCCAAAAACGAGGGTATGATATATTATAAAATATTTTTGAGCAACTTTTTTACTACAGCCACCTTCGGTTCGAAGTTTCGAGATATTGTCTCTTAAAATTTTAATAATTGAAAAAAATTCCCCAAGGGGTAAAAAAGTGAAATTTTTTGTCTTTTGATGTTTTGGTGTCAATTGTCTTCTCTCATCGCCCCTACAACTTTTGCAGAGGCACTCCGGGTTTAAATCAAGCGTTCCCAAGATAGTCTGGATAGACAGATAGACAAACACGTTTAACCCTCGCACAGTTGACAGTGTAAACTGTATATTTGAAAATCATAAGGAATAATTTACAAGTACTAAACCCAATATACAAAAAATTTTCTTGGACTCTAGTCTACAATTTTGGGGAGAATCACTTTAGCTGAAAACGCCCGGAACAGGGTCAAAAATTCCGATCTTTGTCGGAGACCAGATAAAAAAATCAGGATATGCCTCAAAGATCGGGGTATAACTTTTTATTGAAACGAAAATTTGCTATAGGTATCTATATAATAGTTGTAGGGCGGATCACCAACTTTCTCATGAGTGGTCAACCATGTCTCAATTCAATTTCTATGTGGAGTTATGCCCAAAATAGCAAACCGATTTCAAATTTTGAAAGTCTCTATATTAACTCAAATTTTCGACTATAGGATAACAACTTTTTTTAAAAACTTTTTTATGTATCTAATAAATTTATCCTTGCGATTTTCAAATATACAGGTTACGGAGTCAGTCGTGCGAGGGTTAATTTATTAGGATTACAAATCTAAAAAAATTAAAAAATTCATCAAAAATACTAAAATCGATAAAAATTTTAAAAATCTAAAGGCCAAAAATTAGCTAATTTCTGAAACAATTTTTCAAAAAATTGGCAAAGAAAAATGATGCCCAGTGTGTAACAATAGCTTATATTGACTTTTCTGACGCCAGTCACTCTCTTCTTCAATTTGTTAAGGCTATCATATTCGCGGATGCTTTTTGTCCTTATCTCACCTTTCAATCATATGTTCAGAACAATTTTTCGAAATTAATAAATTCCTTAAAAAATTGGTAAAAATTTAGGAATAGAGAAGAGTTTCTGAAAGCTAATAAGGGTGGTTATAAAAAATAGAAAATTTAAAAGAAATCAAAATATTGGGGGCACGGCGTACCAAAATGTCGAAAAGGTGTAGGCAGGGTCCATTAAACAAATTTCTCCAATAGACTCAGCTCGCCGAGCGCTTCAAAACGAGTACCATATTATGGGTTTGACCCATGGCCGATTGGCTAACATTCTGGCATTTCACTAATAAAGTGCGGGTTTGATCCCTCGCCCAAAAATCTTTTTTTAAATTTTTTTTGTCAAGACATATGATAATTTTTGAATTTCCATATTTTTATGCAGGGAGCACTATGGCTTATTATTTTTCCATGAAAACTTTTGAAAAAAAATTGAATATCTCAATTTTCCATTTTTCCAAAAATTTTTATGGAAAAATAATAGCGCCATCGTGTTCCCCGCATAAAAATGTGGAGATGCAAAAATTTTCATGTATTTTGAAAACAAAATAAAAAGTGCAATTACTCCAACCTTTTTCCTCTTCGGTGCACTTTGGGGACAGTAAATTTCAAATTTACCAATTTAAAAAGATGCCATCTTATAAACGTGTTAATTGTATTATTTTAAAATTAAATCACCTCATAAATTTAAAAAAAACCGTTAAACAAGTCATAAAAATAAATTTTTTTAAAGCGATTTCAAAATATAATCATCAATTTCTCGGCCATATGGAGTTAGAGAGACATATAACATAATGTATGTGTAGAAACAGTCACATGCGCTAGGAAAAATAGCAGAAAATGCACAGAGTGAATATATTCTCTAATGTTCTGTTGTTGTCGCGTGCCTAGTGGGAATCCCGTACATAAAAAAATATAACAGTGTCTCTCACTGAAGGCTTCTGAGAGCACAAAATATTTATTTATCAAGACACAAAATATTTATTTATCACATTTTCATTAAAAGTTATGAGGAAGAAGAAGAAGTAAAATGATTTTTGTTGAGATGTTTGTTTTGAGATATTTGAAGGACCAATTTCAAACAATAAAACCTGCTCTGACTTGGAAGAGAAGCTCTGCAACCTATTGACCTGACTCCACTATCCTAAGCTCAAACTAAGCCTAAGCGTGACGCTAACAAGGGAGGTTTCAGGACTGCGAAATCGATTTTTTCTTTTTTCTTAAAACTTGTATAATAATGTTGGGATCACTGTACACATTAAAAATATCCAAGTGGTTTGGGTGTCTAAAATTATTTCGAAAAAATTTGTCGTGTCAATACATCATAAAGAGAATTTTAGACACTCAAACCACTTTGATATTTTTAATATGTACAGTGATCCCAAAATTATTGCACAAACTTTAAGAAAAAATCGATTTCGCAGTCCTGAAGCCTCCCTTTGTAAGCCTAACATTTTTAAGTGTTAGTCCAAAACCTACAGGATGAGTCAAAAGTCCTCTACCATTCGTTTAAAGGGTGGGTCAAAAGTCATCTACCATCGATAGTAGATGGCTTTTGACTCCCCCTGTATATCAAAAACATATTTAAACGATAGAACATAATCAATTTTTGTTTAAAAATGACAAAATTATCGGCAACAGAGCCCACCTACGTAGGTTGTGGAGACTCCAAAGTCCAAAAATTGCTTGAAAATGTCATTTTCAAGCAAAAATCATATGATCAAAATCGATGAAAATCAACTTCTTTCAATGAAAAATTTTATCGTTTTTGACTATGGCGAACAATTTCCGATCATTTTTGGAAAAAATTAGAAAATTTTTCGAAAATCGATTTTTGGATACCCTATCTCTAGCCTATGGGTTGAGGTTTGAAAAATAAATTTTCGAAAAATTTTCTAATTTTTTCCAAAACTGATCGGAAATTGTCCGCTATAGTCAAAAGTCTCGTAAACAGACCTTAAGACCTGAAGAAGAAGTTAAACTCCGAAACGTTGTTGAATAAAGATTATTCTTTGTGCCACCGCATTATACAGGCTATACCCAAAGTTTTCTTCAAACTTCGTCGAAAAATGCGGCTTCTGAGTGCCTCACTTCATGAAGATATAGTCAAAAACGGTAAAATTTTTCAATGAAAGAAGTCGATTTTGATCATATGACTTTTGCTTAACGTTTTCAAGCAATTTTTGAACTTTGGAGCCTCCACTACCTACGTAGATGAGCTCGGTTGCCGATAATTTTGCCATTTTTAAACAACAATCGACTATGCACTATCGTTTTAAATTGTTTTTGATATAGGTTTTGAACTAACACTTAGAAATGTCCCCTTGTAAGCCAATTGTTTCCAACTTTCTTATTTGTCATCTTAATTATTTCTAATGAGTTCAATTTTTTTGGTAAAAATGCTAAATTTTTCAACTTTTGACCCTGTCCAAGACTTCAAAAAACCTACTCGAGGTAGTTAAATGCTTCAAAGTAGCTTCACTCAACTCTGAAATATCTTGTCGCCGGTCATCTTCATCAAAAGATTCGTTATAACCTACAGCTTCTTCTTGAAAATTTGGAGAAGTTTGACGGAATGCCTTAGAAAAATATTTTTTTGACATTTTTAGACATTTTCACAAAATTAAATAGCACAATCAATAAATAGACAAATAGGCCCAAATATGTTTTATATATTTCAAGAGATTGAATATAGAAAAAATCGTTTAGAAATCACAACAAACTTGTTGATCTTGAGCTCGTTTTTGGATCTCTATCTTCTAACTTAGACAAGAGCCGAAGAGACAGTGATAGGGTGGGAGGAAAAGTGAGACAAGCTGTTAGAAAAATAAACTAAGAGCAAGTGAGAGCATGCCTCTAGGTAATCTGCAAGGTGTTCGCACACACACACACAAAAATGCCTGACATAAGAAATTTTCGGTGAACTCATCAATTTTCAAATAAAAACACTTGCAGATCAAGTGTGAGGTTGGAGAGAAACAAAGAGAATCGAGAAAAATAAAGCTCACAAGGAACACTCGCAACTTGATACACTCCGATTTTGCCGAAAAGAAAAGATCTAGAAATGCTCAGCATTACATTTTTGAAATCATCGACCCATATAGCTTCCCCGAGGATACAGAGCCCTCAGAACATCTCGACGAGCTGGGTCAATTGGCGAACTTGTTTAAATTTTGACCCTTGCCTGCACCTTTTTGGCATTTTCTCGCACCGTGAAGATAACTACAAAGTGTATCAAAAAATTACACATTTTGTGATTTTTACATGAATTTGAGAACAAATCTTATTAAATTTTTGGAATTATCGGCCCATACAGCTCCCCCGAGGATATAGAGCCCTCAGAAAACCCAATTTTTTTCCTGAATTACAGTCAGGGAAGCATTTTCGTGCTACGGGAATATGGACAATCGATTCTCCATATAAAATTGCCTCTTGAGGGATCATTTTTACACAACAATTTTTGGTCTCAAATTCATGTAAAAATCACAAAAAGTGCAATTTTTGTTAAAATCGAAAAAATTTGCCAAAATCGAAAAATTAATCAAAGTTGACAAATTTGACCAAAAGCGAAAAAACTGCCAAAATCGGAAAAAAATTGGTCAAAATCGAAAGCCCGTGATCATGTTTGATCACGGAGGGGGTAGGGGGGCCTAAAAATGTTAAATATTTGATCACGTGATATGTGAATGACTCCTTCAAAACTCGATTATTTTTTCGAGTTCAGTTTATCGAGTCTCAAAACAATCGAGTTTATCGAGTTCGAGTTTGCGACAACCCTGCCAAGTACTAATATAAAAAGGTCGAAACAATCTATATTTTCCCTGAAACAGGGTTAAAGAAGCATTTTCACACTTCGGGAATGCGCGCAATCGATTTTTCGCATGATTTTACCCCCTATATAGGCTGCTTTGGCAAAAAATTTTTCCTTGGATTAGTCCATAAATGTCACCCCCTTTAAGGAATTCATATTTTCGTTTCAATACTCAGACCACTTTAAAAATTCAAAAAATATGCCCATAAAACGAAGCAATGGGACTAGAAGTTTGCAAAAGACGGCCTTTGATAAGAGTTTTGCATTTTTGAGATATCGAGCTTTTTTTATCGGGGAACTCATGCTTGAATATCCTGTATTAGGATTTGGTCATAACATTTTGTTCAGTGGAACTTTTTCCCATTTTGGTTCGCCGTGTTCATTCAACATGATTTTGCGCTATTTGCTCCTGCACTAACTTTTTCGAACACTAGTCGGGAAACAGATTATACAAAAGATTACTGAGTAGAAAAAATAAGTAAAAATTTCTGACGTACAAATTTGGTAGGGTACAAATGACCTCAATCATATTTTGCATTAAACATTTAAAAAAAGACAAAAAATAATAATTCGCGTTAAAAACGTGATGATTTCCGAAACAATTACAAAGACAGGTGACGTATTTCGAGCGACTCACCAACTTGATTCAAAAGTAAACTTGAACAAATGATTATCTTTTTCACTAAAAATCAAATACCGCAACAACTGATCGATTGTATTGTTTTCAAATTTCGCTCGAATTTATAAAAAGCTGCTGACACAAGGTCTTGTGATAAGCGTAGAAATAAAGTAGGGTCAGTGATTGGCATTGGTTATTAATGTTTATTTGGGAGTCATAAATTTTATGGGAAATTTTATTTCCTGACAAATTTAAAAATTGTAAAAATGCAATCAAATTTTCAAAATTAAAAAAATCAAAAAGTTAAAATAATTAACTCCAACAATCAGTGCCATTGTTTTCAATAGTTTCAAATATATTTCGAAAGCCCTTTCGACCAACAAAAATAAAAAGGAACTCATTAAGCCGCAGTTTGTCGTGAATAGCCAAACCTCTTTCGGGGACATACGGCTATCCTTCATGACGACATCATCCTGTCGGACGAACATTGTCGTGTTCGGCTACCATAAAAGCATATATTCGTTCTCCACATGAAGTGTCCAAGAAAGCGAACACTAGCGCGGCTGGCCAGAGAACGTTCAACGTCCGGCACTCTCTACACGAGTAAGCCTTATAGGCAAACTGGGTGCCGGACCGGATGGCATAATCCTTTTTCTATAGCCTGTGGCCAATTCTGGAAGTCAACTCACGAGATATTGATCGAGAGAGTGTTTAGATGGTAAACTATGGGGAGGAAACACACAAAGACGCATGTGGACAACGAAAGGAGAAAGCGTGTAGACAAACACAGTTGTGTCGAAAATGAGCATTGGAAAGCTGGCGGAATGCGCGAATAATGAGACTATTTTTGGGTGATGGGTTAAAAATAGGGACCAGGATAATTAAAGTCATGAGAAGAATTTTATTTCAACAACAACAAAATAAAAAAGGCTTCGATCTATCTAGGGATCGAGACTATATGGCTCAAATGATCTTTCATAAAAAAGGCAAAAATTCTACGACTAATTTTATGGGGGGAGGGATAGGGATGTTACATTGATACAAAAATGTGGCATTTGTCACGTCTTTGGACTTTTTGTCACGTTTTTGGATTTTTTGCCCGGTACTCCCTCCTTTATGTAGGGCGCCAGTACCCCCTCCTCGTAAGCTATTGAGGGGGGAGTCCTCTGCGATCATATCGTATTTAGAACGCCAGTACCCCCCCCCCCCCCCTCCCTTGTACAGCTATGTGGGAAATTTTTCGATCTCTACATTAAACTATTTATTAGTATAATAATTAATACACTGTTTACACAATACACAAGTAAAATAAATTTATTATTATCATAATCAAATGGTAACGGCAACTTGTGGATCATCGACATTTGATTGTCGAGTTACGATAGTCGATTGTGGAGCTACGATAGTTGATTGTCTAGCTAAGATACTTGATTGTGGAGCTACGGAAGCTGTGTGCATTTTTAACCCACTAAGAATTTTTGAAATGACATTCTGAATACTTAATTCATCTTTAAAGCCTGTAATTTTCGCTATTCCAGGAAAAGCCGTGAAGAAACATTTGCGTAATTCTTGATGCTTTGCCATGCATATGAAAATTCCAGTACACGAGTCAACACCTTCGGCCAAACCAATTACTAAAGATACATAACCAATTACTCTAATATCGTCCGCATATACTGTCTAAAAAATAAATACAAAATTACCTAAAAAATGGAAATAGTGCGATGTTTCGATCATATTTATACCAAAAAATTTGTTATTTTTTCCCAATTTTCTTATAGATGTATCTGCGCGAGAACTCGTTTGAGCACTTCTTCAAATCTTCAAAATACTTCATTGATTTTGAATCAGTTCAAAAACGTTTTTTGATGTTTTTCGACATACAAGGGAAATTCATTTTTAAATTTCTATGAGTGTTTGCACAAGTGTTTTCATGATGTAGTAAAAGTAAGAAAAGACTTACCTCAGAAATAATTAATGTAAATAGTGGCAAACACCAAAAGATAGAATAGCCCAACAAGAGTAAAGATATTGATGAGAAAGATTTCTTTTGTTCTGCCATCGATAATTTAACATCATGATCTGTTGATTTTGATTTTTAATGACCATTATTATGGTAATAGCGTATATGCCTAAAAATGTTTAGCCATAATGAATTTACCTAAAAAATTAAGACATAAAAGTTGTCTTGATTTCAGACGAGGGGTGCTGAACCTTCAAAAATTGAAAAAATCCCAAAAAATTAGGGCTTAAGCCTCCTCGATAAGACTTTATCTTTGAACATGTGGAATTCTCTGGCTCCTGGGCGTTGTACATGTATTAAGACCCGAGAGAGTCATATGAAGAAAAGAAATTCACTGAAAAACTTATCAAAAATAAGTAGAGCTATGGTTATTGAAACGAAAACATGAATCAGAATTTTCGTTTTGATAACCTAAAACAATGGTCAAATTGGATAATTTTGGTGTCATTTTGTTCGTCTCATTTAGCTATAAAAAATTGCTACAATATTTATTTTATGAAAATTTAAAAATCGATGCCAAATCGGGCAATTTGTAAAAGTACGACTGCGCCGAACACCCCAAACGTCCCAATTAGGCCTAAGCCTAGGCCTACGCCTAGGCCTAAACCTATGACCTAAGCCTAAACCTAAGGCCTAGGCTTAGGTCTTAGGCCTAATTGGGACCTGTTGGGGTGTTCGGCGCCCCGTGTGGTGCCCCTTTCGGCGTTTTCGGCGCCGTTCGGCGCATTCATACTTTTAAAAATTGCCCCAAATCGATTTTTCCGCAAAAAATTCAAAAATTTTGTGTATTACAACGAAGAGCTTGTAACAAATTCAAAATTTCAAACGCGATTATCTCAAAAACTACAACGATTCAGAACATGCCGTAGAAACAAAAAATGCTCCATTTTTCATGATCTTCCTGAATATATCATTTTTTCGTATGATTGTAACTTACTGGAGTGGTCCTTTAAGGGACCATCTTTTTTAACTAATTTGGTCAATTTTTGCGCAATACTTAGAAATTGTATATTTCTGAGTCTACAAATCTTCAATAAGCGCACATATATTTGGGCCAAAACAACAAAATTTAGCTGGCAAACAACGAAATTCTTTATGCCCTTTATTTGTGCGAGATCGAAATCTTGTTCCTCTTGATATCATCTATAAGAATAAACTTTGCCTAAGCCTTTATTTCATTCGAATGAGCAATGAGAAGTTATGAAGTTGTTGGATTCTTCCATCATTATGTGAATAAATCTGTGTAGATTCAATTTTTTAAATATTTTTCAAATATTAAAATTAACGAATCAAAATTTTTATTTTTCAAAATGTGCTCCAAAATGGCTGAATTTTTGATACTTTTCGGTTATGGGAGGCACATTTGATTTTACAGGATGCTAAAAAAGAGTAATTTTGCGATTTTTGCACGATTTATTTTCAAGTTTTTTAATTGTCGCCAAAATAACTCTATAAGAGGGTTTCTATGTGAAGAATCGATTGCGCGCATTTACAAACCTTGGAAACATTTCCTTGATCTTGATTCAGGAAAGAGATGTGTGATTTGCAGCGAAAATAGGCTAATACAGGGAAACGTTTTCAAGGATTGGAAATGAACACAATTGATTTATCGCATAGAAAAACCCCATATAGGGTTATTCTTGGTGAAAATTAAAAAACTTGAAAAAAATCGCGCAAAAATTGCATAATTTCCATTTTTTGGGGCATCCTGTAGTAATTTTTAGGTCATCATGAGGCATTTTTAAGGCGAATCGTGCACATCTTGCTAGTATCTTAATAATTAGCACTTTTAGGAATTATAAACAAACTTGAAAGTGATTTTGAAAAGATTAACAATGTCAAAAGAGTATCAGAAGGTATTAGAAAAACACTATAATAGTTTAATGTGTTTACTACTTTTAGAAAGTGTTCATCTTTCAAACTCTCAATGAAAATAGACGTCGTATTGCAGTAAAGCTTAATGAAGCAATTAAAGACACTTTATTCAAGTTGGCCTATCTAGATTTATTGGTTACCAGTTGTAATGGGCCTGAGCAGCATCATCTACTTTATAAGGGTATTTTTCAGATTTCATTGTAATCAGGCTTCAAAATAGTCTGTTTCACAGGATGAGTGCAAAAAGTTGTCCCTCTATAACCCGTGGATAAGGAAGCCATTGTCATATTTGTAAATTAGGCATTTGCTAGTATGGGACCGTCCAGATATTTTACTATCAATTTTTCGGATTTTTAGACCCTTCTTCCCGATGTTATCAAAAATGCACTAGCGCTATCAACTTTTTGTGGAGAGGGCTTCCCCCCCCCTCTCCAACGTGATAACGTAATATCTGGAAAGCCCCTATGTTCGATCCATCTAGAGTAAACTTTTTTCAAAATTAATTTTTAAAAATTATTTGATTTTCAGACAGTAAAAAGTTTTCTCACTGCAATTAAAGAAAAAGTTTTAGGAATTACTAATTTTACCATAGTGGGATCGAACCTGGCCCAAATTTGCTTAATTTGCCAGATCGGACGGTCGGCTTCTCTATCAACTGCACCATGAAGTGCCATTTTTTCGACAGGTCTTATGAAACATATTGCGAATTAAATATTAAGTCAGATATACAAATGAGGAGCGTATGAAGGGAAATTGAGTAAAACAACATATTTGAATATAACCGTCCGAGCTCCAAAATTTCGGAAGCGGCTCAACCCCTCGGCCCACTTTGTGTTTTCTCCAATTTTTCAAATTTAAAAAAAACATGTTTTTGAAAAAAAGAGCATAGGGGCCAAGGGATTTATTCGAGATTTTCTCAAAAAATTGAAAACTTAAGAGAGAACAAATAACACCGCATTGATGGGAATTTTTTTGAAATTTTAAAATTTTATAGGAAAAGAGCTTCAACATCATATGACATGGGCTGATTACGATATCAAGAATGAATCGGTAATCTTTGTAGTGTGCCGACTTCGGAGATGCTAGAAGTATATCAGAATTTTTAAATTAACTTTTGTAAACTTGTAAATTGATTCATGCAAAGTTTCTTTTTTACTCAACTTTTAAAAACTCGGAGTAGGTAGGAATTGGCAAGACCTTTTTTCCAAATGCGTAGAAGTTTGAATAATAACTTTATTCAGCTGAATAAAGTTATTATTCAAGCTTCTACGCATTTGGAAAAAAGATTTTGTCAATTTCTACCTACTCCAAGTTGAACATCCAACTAAAATGCGTCTTCCAGACTCGAGCGTCCATCAAGAACTTTTACAAAATGCAAATTATTTGCTTTATATGAAATAAATTATCAGTAAACTTTTTTTGACAAAGTTAAATGAAAACTATGTAGTTGTTGAGAAGCTTATAACAGTCGTACCACGCCATTTTTGAGCGTATGAAACAAACACAAAGGCGCGCAGCCCAGGTCTGCGCAAAGTTAAATATTTGGAGTATCTTTTGGTCTAATAACCAATTCGGATATTATCAGTGCTCATTTTTTTCCTTTGATTTTGGCGACATTCACAATATGTTTATATGTTCCAATTGGGTTGTTCAATAGATAATATGCTTTGTGCATTGTTTCTGAATCTTTGTGAAAATGACTTCTCTGCAGATTTTTCTATGCAGGAAATAGATTGTGCACATTGTCGAGACATGAGAATTCGTCCTGATTCAGGGAAAGTGGTCTTTGTATTGCAGCAAAAATTAACTAAAATTCGAATTTTCGCCGGAAACCCGTCTTTCTAAGCGAAGAAATAGATTATGAATATTTCTGAGGCATGAAAATGTTTGCATGGACCTGATCGAATTTTTTGCCTTTTGTGATATAATCCCACGTTGCATCAAAATGCCGAATAGGTGCAGGCAAGAGTCAAAATTAAAAAAAATTTCGGAGCTAGGTTACTTGAGGGGGGACGCACTTAACATGACCTAAAATTCCAACACCAATTTTTTCGGACATCATCGAATTTTTTCGAAGGCGATCAAATTTTTTTCGATTGCTATCGAATTTTTTTGAACGCCATCGAATTTTTTTTCTATTCAATAAGGTTTGAAAAAATTTGATAGCGATCGAAAAAATTGATGGTGTTCGAAAAAATTTGATAGCGTTCGAAAAAAATTAGCCACTCGGTTATGAGTCAAATCCCAAAGACCCATGATATAGTACTCGTTTTGAGGCGCTCGGCAAGCTGGGTTGATTAGCGAATGTACCGTTTCGACATTTTGTCTCGCGTTGACCTTATTCAGAGATCGAATTTTTTACAATTTTGTGATATAACCCTCGTAGGGGTAACTGAGGTCAAAGTTAAAAAATTACTTCAGATTGTAGTTTCCAATGTCGAAGCCCCAATGAATAAAAAATTTCAGGCGACTCTGAAAATGTAAGGTTTTACTCCCTTTAGGAGATCAAAGGGTAAAAAATTCTTCTTTCAAAATCAAAAAATTTTCTTTATGAATGTACGTCGCATGACGCAACTATAAACGACATGGGACGTCGCAAGTTCTGACCACGCGACACAAAGTTGAGTGGCAAAAAATTGGCTCCAAGCGGGATTCAAACCTGCACCATGTGACCAAAAACCTTCTGTTTTGTCATTAAACCACCAAGGATTGTTGATGGATAAACGTCTTTTCAAACCAAGTACTAGTGACACGTCACACTACGCGTCGCGCGACATACTATAAACGCCAACTCGCGACACGTCGTGCGACGCGTCGCGCGACACAAAAATACACTGTCACGTCGCGACGGAAGTATGAATCTTGCTTATGATAAAGAGTGGTATAATTTTATCAAGGGGTAGTGAATAATTTGAAAATGTGGATAGTGCATGGGGTAGGAAGGGGTAGTGCCTGAATGAGGGAAGAGGGGAGGGATAATGGTCCTCATTGTGTTTGGCCGGTCGAAGGTTGTACAAAATCATATGATACTTTTATGATTTCTGATAGGGTAAAGTGTCCGATTCTCGTGACCCTTCTCCCTACATCACTACCAGATCCAACCCCACTTTTTTTAATGTAGTATGGCATGATTTCATTAAATTTTTGTTTCAATAATTTGTCGATCTAAAAAAAGCACTTTAAAATTGCTTCCGTCTAATCTTTAATTTCTTAATTATTTTGCTTGAACTCATCCATGCTCTTAGTCATCTAAATTTATTCATCCGTAACTGTAAAAGGATAGATTTTCTTTAAAAGCTGTTTCATTTCTTAGAAAAACGAAAAATCTTGTGATATCCGTTTAAATTTTTGCCTGATTAGCTACAAAGAATATTGCTACCATCTTAATGGGAAAAGGTTTACTTGTTTTAATCTCATTTGTGTAAAGCGTGTGTGCGTTTTAGTAAAATGGTTATATCTCCTCATAGGAATTGTTTTGGGACCTCATCGACCACTTATTGAAAAGCTGAAAATCAGCGCTACAATTTTTATATACAGTAGCGGCAAAACAACTTTGCACCCTGTTATGATTTTTTGTTTCAACTATATCTTAAGTGTTATCAAGCCAAATCTAATGATCTTGGTAACATTTTATAGCTGCCGTCTCAAGCTTTAAAATTTTCAGCTTTTCAATAAGTGGTCAATGAGGTCTCAAAACAATCCTATGAGGAAGTATGACCATTTTACTAAAACGATAAAAATTTTGAAGGTACCCCATCAAAGATGAGGCTTAAGACTCCTGTGGAACACTTTTTTTCAAAAATTTTTTGAAGGATCGTAATCAGCAATTAATGTTACTTTAAAATACCATAATTCATAACCACTGTGCTATTGTTAAGCATTAATATATGCCACTTGAATTAACCTTTTTAAGGCAATAGATCGGAATGCACAGCACAAATTGAATTCACACGAACTTTTCGCACATTTTTCAAATTTTCAAACTTATTTAGGTGTAGGAAAAGCCATTTGCAATGAAATTTTTTCATTTATACAGAACTAATTCTTTTCTTTCATATGCTCATAGCGTATATATATAGCTATGTCTCTGAAAATATTTCAGAGAAAATTCATTACTACAGCTTGAGATATGAGGATAAAGCATGCAACACTTTTTGAACATATTGTAATCCTATAAAAAATATTAAAATCTTACATATGCAGCTCAATCACTTGCTCGAGTCACTGCATGGAACCAAAATCACCCCTCCAAACGCGGTATCGTTTTTCCACCCTGTATATGATATATAAATAAGATTATTTAGATTTCTATTATCAGATGGCTGATCAACCCGACAATAGTATTGTTGTTCAGGTAGCTCGATTCATAATATTCCCTATTTCATTTATTGGAAACAGCATAATTCTATATATTACATATCGATTTGAAAAATTTCGATCATCTGTAGCCAATTCTTTAATCGCTTTAAACGCTTTTTGTGATATTTTAGTCGGTAAGATAATTTTGATAAATTTTTGTTTTACGGGGTGGCTAAAACAACAGCACCTTTGTACAATTAATTAATAAAATAACAGCACTTTTGAGTAAAATCGACAATCTTAAAGAACCAGTCTAGTAATTTACAACCATATGAAAAAATGATATATTTGGAAAGATCATGAAAAACGGAGCATTTTTTGTTTTTATGGCATGTTCTGAATCGTTGTAGTTTTTGAGATAATTGCGTTTGAAATTTGGTTTGTGTACAAGCTCTTCGTTGTAATACACAAACTTTTTTCAATTTTTTGCGGAAAAATCGATTTTTTAAATTTTCATAAAATGAACATTGTAGCAATTTTTTATAGCTAAATGAGACGAACAAAATGACACCAAAATGATCCAATTTGAACATTGTTTTGGGTTATTGAAACGAAATTTTCTTATTCATGTTTTCGTTTCAATAACCCAAAATAATGTTCAAATTGGATAATTTTGGTGTCATTTTGTTCGTCTCATTAGCTATAAAAAATTTAGGATATTCATTTTATGGAAATTTAAAAAATTGATGCAAAAATCGATTTTTTTGCAAAAAATTCAAAAAAATTTGTGTATTACAACAAAGAGCTTGTAACAAATTCAAACTGAATTATCTCGAAAACTACAACGATTTAGAACATGCTGTAAAAACAAAAAATGCTTCATTTTTCATGAACTTTTTGAATATATCATTTTTTTCATATGATTGTAAATTACTGGACTGGTCCTTTAAACTAGTGTTAAGCTAGTCTTTTCGCCAAACTATCAAAATAAAACAGGAAATTACAAAATAACATCTTTAGTGATTTGTTTAATTGCTCAGGCATATTATTCCTTTCATATCAGAGCAACAAATCTAACTAATTTTTCTCGCCCCTTGTGTATGGCACTCGATTTGCCTCAGATTTTCGGGATCATTTTTTCACAAGTCATCTTTCTATCCATGGCTATTGACCGATTTATGGCTGTGAAATGGCCTATCAATTACTATAAATCAAATTCTAAAGTAAGCTTTTTTAATATCTAAATTTGAGCAAGCAATTTTTGGCTCAGGATATAATTTTCATACAGTTCCAACAAAAACGGGCTTACTAAACGGATTTTTCGCAGTGATAACTTATTTTTCGAATCGAAATTTTCATTTTTTAAAATAATATTTCTGTTTAGGCTCGAGTCTATATAACGGCGTTATGTGGTACAATTTGTGCATCGTTTTTTGTATTTATTGCTATGTTTAAACTTGATGAGACTCTGATACCAGAATGTTCTGCCGGAGCTGCAGCAACCTATTTTTTTACACATGCATGGGTTGTATTTGCAGTAACTATAGCCCTACTTATTTTTGGTAAGTGTTTAGCGAAATTTCTTTTCTTCATATGACTCTCTAGGGTCTTAATACATGCATAACGCCCAGGAGCCAGGGGATTCCACATGTTCAAGGATAAAGATTTATAGAGGAGGCTTAAACCTCCTATCACACCGAAGACGCAAAGAAATTTTTTACACAACGGTCCTTTGAATTTTTTTGGGATTTTTCGATTTTTGAAGGTTCAGTACCCCTCCCTTTTGTCTCCAAATTCTGTTTCTGGGAGCCTTGTGGCAAAGTTGGAATCTATTCGAAGTTTCTGGGACATTTGTGAAACCATATTTTCAAGGATCTATCATTGCGCTCCAGCCGAAAAAGTGACTATGCGACGGTTATGGCATAGTTATGTCTTTGCCAGGCAAAGTTGGTGGCCTAGGGTTATCTTTTACGAGTTTTAGTCATTTGGAGAAGTATTTGACCTTGTTGAAATACCATGAAACTCAGAATGTCAAAGGGCTGACGGCTATGGAGGAGGTTTTGTAGATTGCATAGTTGGCGAGCCTCCAGATCTCTTTTAGGCAAACGAGGCAGAAAAAATTTTTTTAGGCATATACGCTATTACCATAATAATGATCATTAAAAAATCAAAATCTACAGATCGTGATATTAAATTATCGATGGCAGCACAGAAGAAAGTTTTCTCATCAATATCTTTACTGTTGTTGGGCTATGCTATCTTTTGGTGCTTGCCACTGATTGTATTAATTATTTCTGAGGTAAGTTTTTTCTTACTTTTACTACATCGTAAAAACAATTGCGCAAATACTCATAGAAAATTTAAAAATGAATTTCCCTTGTATATCGAGAAAACATCAAAAAACGTTTTTGGGCTGATTCAGAGAAAGGTTTCAAAAATTGCATCGTTCCCATTTTTTTAGGTAACTTTGTATTTATTTTTTAGACAGTATATGCGGACGATCCTAGAGTAATTGGTTATGTATCTTTAGTAATTGGTTTGGCCGAAGGTGTTGACTCGTGTACTGGAATTTTCATATGCATGGCAAAGCATCAAGAATTACGCAAATGTTTCTTCACGGCTTTTCCTGGAATAGCGAAAATTACAGGCTTTAAAGATGAATTAAGTATTCAGAATGTCATTTCAAAAATTCTTAGTGGGTTAAAAATGCACACAGCTTCCGTAGCTCCACAATCAAATATCGTAGCTCGACAATCAAATGTCGGTGATCTACAAATTGCCATTATTGAAAATTATACTAATAAATAGTTTAATGTAGAGATTGGAAATTTTCTCATACCGAAATTTGATCAAAACTTGATCAAAATTTTGATGAACGCTAAAATTTGATCAATGTTTTGATTTTGATCAAATTTTGATCCGAATTCTTCTATATCAATCTCTAACATCTATTATGGAAAAACATTATTCAAAGAAAACATCATATATAATGTTTTTCACAGAGAGATTTAATAAAAAGTGCCGGTTAAATAGCAAAGTGCGGAGTGGCGTCAGCACGTTAAGGTCGAGGGTTCAATCCCGCGCGGAGCCATTTCTTTTTGCAGTGTTCAAAATCGATAGAAATGTTTTCCTAGGAGTATTTTTAGCCCAAAAACACGAATTTGATGTTTTTATTACTCCAAAACCTTCGAAAAATGACTTTTTTCAATTTTTATGCAAATTTTGACCATTTTATATACTTTTTAATAAAAACTCACAAAAACGCCTAGCTTTGCATAAAAATTGAAAAATTGGAAAGCTGGTGATCTGCGCTACATAATGGTATATTTTGTTGTAAATTTTCAACCAAATTCCAGCAAAAATTAACTTTTTTGGGGAAAATGAATGAAATTGCCATTTTCGGCCAAAGATAGTCATTTTTTAACAATTTTTGATGAAAAAATATCATTTTTTGTTGAAAAAAATGGAATTAAAAAATATTTTAATACATTTACATAAAAAGAACAAAAAGAGGATTATATTAAAAAGGGTGACAGAGGTATCAAAAAGCGAGCTTTTTCCTTTTTAGGGGCGTTATAACATCCCTATGGTAAAGGATAGTATAATTTTATTAGGGGTAGTGCATGGAGTAGGGAGGGGTGTGGTACCTGAAGGAAAGAAAGGTAAAGGGGGGGATAACGGTCCTCCTTATGTTTGACCGGTCGAAGACTGTACAAAATCATATGATACTCTTTCTGATTTTTGATCGGGCCAAAGTGCCCGGTCCTCGTGACCCTTCTCCCTACATCACTATCAGATCCAACCCCACTTTTTTGAATGTAGTATATCGTGATTTCATTAAATTTTTTTGTTTAGTTTTCAGCCTGAAAATCAACACCTTTCGTGTCATGTCTTAATTTCTTAATTATAAAAACTTATTTTGCTTAAGCTCACCATTGTTCTTATTAATCATCTAAATTTTTCATCCGTAAATAAAAAGAATATATATTTTTTAAACAATTGAAAAATCTTGTGATATCCGCCTCTACTTTTGTTTGATTAGCTACAAAAAACATTGTTACCATGTGAACAAGGTTCACTTGTTTAATTCATTTATGTAGAGCTTACTATCAGCATACAAAATAAAAGAGGCGTACTCTCATGTAAAGAAAGAGCATATTGATATTCAATTTATCATCATATTTTTGAAGTCGACTTTGCAAAACTAGGGATATTTAATCATTAATAAATGCCGCTTGGACTTACCTTTTTAAGTCAATAGATCGGAACGCACAGCACAAATTGAATCCGTACGGACTTTCCGCACATTTTTCGAATTTTCAAACCCTTCACTTCGGTGTAGCTCTCAAAACATACGAACTTTTAACGCATCCTGTAATTCAAGATGTTCCTTATCATACCTTCGATTGTTGGTATTGCCATCGTGATATTAGCATTGTCTGTACTAGCATTAGACATCTTTATTTTATTCATTATGTGGAAGGGACAACTTTTAAGCTCATCGTCTAGCAGTATTTATATTTTAGCATTCGCTAATATTGTATGCAATTGCATTCAAGCGTCTATAACTGGCTTATATTTAGGTCCTAGTGTTGTCTTACAAGTAAGTAATAAACTATATTTAACTGAAACTCTGATGATGCAGAGTGATTTTGGCACTGCGCCCGCTATTCACAGTTTCCCAAATCCGAAATTTTAATAAAATATCATATTTAAAAATGACTATAACTCTTCATAAGAATTGAATTAAGACTTCGTTGACCACTCATTTGAAATCTGGGAATCTGCGGTACAACTTTTGAAACTACTATACAATAAGGGGTCACCGCGTGAAAAAATTTTCAAAATTGTTTTCTCTGGAAATGAACCATTAGAACCATTACCTGTACAATGGACCTCTAGGCCGCTCAGTATATTTGAGACCTCACTCTAAGTTTGACTTTATAACTTTAACTTTATCTTCAACTTGTTCAATATTTTAGATGCAACTATTCGAACCGATTAGTACATTGAACCGGTTACTTTCCTATATAATGCTAGCTGCATGGTACGCTGATATGCAACTTTCAGCAATAATTGCTATAAATCGGTAATAATTTAGTAGAGCTTTATCTTCAACAATGTCTCGAAATCTCAAATCTGGGGTGGCCATAGTAAGAAAAATTTGAATCAATTTTTGAAACCGTGGTAGACCCTAGGTTTTCGGAGTCGCTGAACACGAATCTGAAGTCCGTTTTTGAACCCCTTTTCCTTGTTGAGATCCGGGCGAGTGGCTCATCCTGATCTCAAAAAATTTACCCCCAACTTCAAATAGTCATATCTTAAATCCATCTAGATGGTTTTGGTATCGTTGGAAGGCTGATAAAGTCTACTTTATTTTTTATCTATACAACCCCTATTCAAAACCCCAAAGTTGTGAAGATAAAGCAATTTGTCTCATTTTGAGGTACCCAAAAATGCACTATTTTTCATACGAGACCAGTTCGAGATTTCGAGATATCGTCTCTTAAAAATTTATAACACTTTTAGAGTATGCATCATTGTGTTTTATAACAGACTTGGAAAATTTTTTACTCGAAAGATTGTTCTAGCGCTTGCGATTTTATTTTTTATTTCTGGATTTTTAGTGGCTATAATTTCTGTTAAAGTTTTACCGTGTTGTGCGTAAGTTTTTTTACACAAAACTGAATACAACTAATAATATTCAGTCCTCTTTTTGACTATACAAGTTATTGGGAATCATTTTTCGATAAAGGAGCGCCTTACAACGATTGGGTTGATATTCCACAAAATACAGTTCCAGCAGCGATTTCGCTCACTTGTTACACTATTGTAAGCATGTTTATTAGTCAAATGTTCAAATATAATTTTTTAAGATATGGTTTTATGTGCGCCATAAAAATAAAAAAATCAATCCACAATTTCATACTAATCTGGCTGATGAAAGAAGGAAAAAAGAAGTTCGTTATGCTATACAATTTGCTGCTTTCTCCTTTTTTGCTATAGGTAAGAGTAGAATGACTGAATTGCAATTTGTGATGTTGTGACGACTGTTATACGAGAACAATATTTATTCACCACATATCGAGGCAGAGAGAGTTCCATAGCTAGTCGAGAGAACAGACTAAAGGAAAAGCTAGCTCGTGGGATAGTTATGTGTTAAAGAGGAACAGCCGTCTCTTAATGGACTATGAACTCTCATATAATACAGACAATATATGATCAACACCAAATTTGTCCCAGATTTGGCATTTTTTCACAAAAAACATCAGCTTTTTGAGCATTTTTAGCTTAAAAACAAGTTTTTCTCAAAAATGTGAGCGTATTGAAGGGCCTTTCTATACTTTTGTTGCGAGCGCCGCGACAGTCCACAACTGACCCCTTATCGAAGTCAAAAGTTGTCGCAAGCCAATTTTTTGGAGGTATCTAAATGGATTCTACTAATTTTTCTAGCTTGCGACAACTTTCTTATTCCGGAAGGGGTTAGTCGCAGAGCTCGCGATTGAAGTATGGATAGGCCCGAAGTGAGTCAGGTTATGAGTCAGGGCCAAGGAAATGTTTTCATACTTCGAAAATGCGCACAGTCAATTTCTAACATTAAATTACCCATAGAACTGATGCTTAAACCAAAAATCCAAAATAGCTTCTTTAATCGTGATTCAAAAACGAGGCGATTATTGAAGAGAAAATGACCTATATCAATGTCAATCAAAATTTTTCACACTTCGAAAATATGCACAATCAATTCCTCACCTAAAATTACACCCCCCCCCCCCCGGGAAGGTGATTTTTCAAGTGTTTTAATTAAAAACGATAGTTCCGTTTAGAATTGATGAGGGAACCGGTTTATTTGAGACCCTTTATACCAAAATTTTAGCTGCTTGGGCAGGTATGAGAATATTGCCACCATATTTACCGTTTGGAAATGTTTATCCCGAGGTCCCTTTTGCTATTATTATACATAGCTCAGTTAATTCGCTTATATTCTTGACAGTTAATAAAGAGGTTAGATTTTTAATTTACTTGCTATGATCGAAATTATTTAGATCAAAAAATCTATAAACGACGTTTTCTTTAAAACTAAAACTATCAATACTGTAGTATTTATAAATTCATCCAGAAATCAATAAGCGGCAAATCCTCGATAATTAGCGTTGCCAGATTTTTATTACAAATATTACAAAATTTGTTTGTGACGTTGCAGTCAGACATCGGAGTTGGACCCTAGGTCCAATCTCGGTGACTGAAATTTCGATAACTCACCCCTTGATAAGAAGTCACCCTGCGTCAAGCTCCCCCCCCTAGTGTTCAATAGTCAAAACCCAGACAAAACCGGTCAAAACAGATCCTTTTTCGAAAGCCGAAACCGGTCCATATTAAAGTCGATGAAAAATTGAGTCAAAAGATTGAAAATCAATAAAGTCGATATCAAAACTTTCGAAAATCGAATACAAGTCGAAACCAATCGAGTCGATAGTGTCTAAAAGTCGGTCAAGTCGAGCCGATCGGTTTTGATCGACTTTTAATACATAATCCCCCCCCCCCATCCCTCTCCCAGCGTGATCTGTTATCGAAAGTCGACTGTAACTAAAATATCTTTATGTTGATAATTTTCAATTTGGTGTAAAAAATGTACAGAAAATATCTATACAAGACTATAATTTTTTAAGGATATATTTTTGGACATTTACTTACATGTATGTAGACTTTTTGTACCTTTTGTTTAAATATTTTAAATAAACTTATTGAATAACTAAAATTTGGATAAACTTGAAAAGTCGATATTTTTCAAATTTATCGTATTTATTCTAATAGAACCCCACCCTAGAGACCAATCGAAAAATAGAACTCCAGACTCTAATAGACCTCTTCCCCCGCCCCATTTCACAGTTTCAAGAAAGAGTGATCTATCCAAACTCCATCTCAAATAGAACCCAATGGAATTCTATTAGAATAAATACGGTATGACTGTAGGATTTAACTACGTCCTTTTTAGGAATGTGTTTTTCAAAACGAAAATTCGGACTTTTCGAAACGGATCTTTTGCCTCGAATAACCGATTGAAACAAAAATTAGTTCGTCTCTAAAAGTCTGTTTAAAAAGCATGATTCGAAAACTCCGTTTCGAAAGATCATAGAATCCTCTTGGTCAATTTTTTATCGTACTAAAGTTGCTTTGTCGTCGTAAAATTTATTACGCAAACTTGAAAAGAGGCGACCAAAAACTTTATTAAAAGCTGAATATCAAAATAAAAATGGCTACATATAGTCTGTTTCACGAGAACGCTATAAAAAGGTTGCCGCTTCATAGCGCAGCGGCAATTTTTTTCAATTGTTCTCGTGAAGCATGTCAAAAAAGTTGTCAAAAAGTTGTTAAAATGTTGTCAAAAAGTTGTCAAAAAATGTAAATTTGCCTGATTTTCAATAAAATCGTGTTTATTGAAACGATTGGTTATGAAGCATAAAATTTTATTATTCGAAAAACAAAAACCAATAAAATTTTATGCTTCATATCCAATCGTTTCAATGAACACGGTTTTATTGAAAATCAGGCAAAGTTACATTTTTTGACATGCTTAAACGCAGACTTAAAAAATATTTTGTGCTAATGTTTTTGCTTCGCTTCGCATTTCAATCATTATCTGCCAATCGACTGATTTTAGCCAACATAAACAGGTCGATGGCCGAGAGACAAATATTGATTGATTAGCCCCCAGTTTTTCTTTGCTCATTTGACCATTTTTCTGGATATTTTAAATTGATTTTACCTTTCTTTTCCATAAACATGCTTTTTTCACATTTACTAAAAATTTTTCCTAATACCCTAACACATTTTTCTAGGCCTAACTTCACATGAACATAATAAAAATTAATGAATTTATGTGATAAGAGAAACGTGTAGTATAGTGAATAAAAATTGATTTTTGAGTCTAAACAGTCGTAAATTGGACGTGATCTAGGCTTATTGGAGTTTTATCAAAATCTTTTTAAGATCAAATTCACATGTTAAACGGTTGGGAATTTTTATTTTTATCATTAAAAATTTTTTCATTAGCTAAAGATTAGACTAGAAAATTTGTGATTAAAAATGGTTGAGGCAAGTGAAGGAGGATCACTTGTATAAGATTTTAAAATTTACTATTGATGTTGAAAGGGGAGTGGCTTATGTTATAGTCTGTTTTCGCGCCAAATTCAAAATTTTTGTTAGACCATATCGAAGTGTATAAAAAAGCTGACTGTCCGATTTGGCAAGTTGAGGCAACTAAGCTCGATCCCGATAGGGTCAATCTTTTGGATTTTCAACAAAAAATAATGATAGGCAAAAGTTATACGGAGTCGAATTTATTTTTGACTATCATTATTTTCTTGAAAAACAAAATGTTGACCCTAGCGAGATCGAACCTGGCTGTCTCAACGTTGCTTAACTTACCAGATCGGACGGTAGGCTTCTTATCCATTGCGCTATGGGACTGAAAAATTTTACGGGCTATACCATTTGTGAGCAAAACTAGGCGCTTGCTCATACCTGAGAGAGGGGGTCCATATTTCCCAAAAATTTATGAGGGGATAAAAGGGCAACTTCAAAATTTTATGCCCCTACCCCATAGGTAAATGAGGGGATCCATTTTTTCGAAAATTAGCAGTGGAGAGGGTCTGACAAAAATAGCTGGGTGGGGGCATTTTTTTCAAAATTTTCAATAAAAATGACATTTTTCACCAAGAATAGTGCATAAGTTACTATTTTTGCCCAACCATTTTTAATCTTTTTTAGTCTAAAATACCATTTTAAGCTATTTTTCGGCCTTCGGTCGAAAACTAGCGAAGGGATAGGGATCAGACAAGGGTGGGGTGGGGAGAGAGTCCATTTATGACCCCCTATTTACCTATGCCTCTCCTCAAAGTTGAGCGGGGTGAGGGGATCCATTTATAAACCCTATTAGCCTATGCCCCCCCCCCCCAAGTTGACAATTAAAAAAGGTCATTAAGATTTTTGCATGAGATAAAGGGACAAATTTGATTCTTTTACAACGGTGGTCCATTTCTGTACCCCCACTGCCCACGCCTTTTTACCATGAGTGGTGAATTTTTTTACTCTTGGAGGCAAATGTCTTATATTTAAATTTATAAAATTTTTAGTGTATTTCATAATTATGACAATACTGCGGACCATAGCCGCAGTAGTATTAACTATAGCTACAGTATTTGTACTAAATAAAGCTCAAACAGTACCCCGAAATCAAAGGATTGATTGTGATCCCGTGCCTGGAGATGACCAACAAAGATGTTTGAATCATGGTTGTGTATATGATTCAAATGGGTTTGATTCGGTAAAGATAGTATTATAAAAGAGAAAATCTCTATCCTTACCTATCCAATCAGTCCAAAAGACTGAATTTTGAGACAAAGTCATTTTTTCGTGTCAATATCCAGACTTTTCAAAAATTGGGGTTTCAAAATCCCAAAATGTTGATATTTGGCTATAGAAGTCGATTTTTGACGAAATTATCGATCTTCATAAGTTTTTCTAGAAATCGATTGTGCAATTGCCCAAGTATGAAAATTCTTGCCCGACCCTGATTCAGGGAATGCGAATTTTGACCTTTTTATAGTATTTGATATATGAAGAGGAAGATCCCATGCCTAACCTGGTGCTTATATTAAAAAAATTTAGAACAACCCAACCGTCCCTCTTTGTTATTACCCTCCAAATACCGGCTATGTCATTGAAAGTGGAACCAATCCGATCACTTTAAAAAAATCTCCTACTAGTGTCAAAAATCCCTATGGCACGGATTTCAATGAACTCATTTTTTCTTACCAACAAATTGGAGCTGGACTTCATGTCACCATTACTCCAAAAGGAGTTACTAGGTAAAAATGCATAGCTTTTTTAATTTTTGATAAGCCTTATGATTTTTTACAGGGTGACAGGAAAAAATTGCTTCTCAACATTGGGAGGGGATTAACTTTTTCCGGCCACCCTGTAACTTTTTATCCTATAATTTTTCTTCAGATACCGTCCTCCCGTACCCATAAATGCTAATCCAACTTTGGTTTCAACAGATAAATTAAACCTTAAAACTCAAAATGGTGCAATATTCTCGTTTCAAGTGCAGCGTCAGAGTAGTGGAGCAAATATTTGGGATACGTCTATTGGAGGAATGTTATTTGCGGACAAATTTATTCAAATTGCGACGTTGTTACCGAGTGATAAAATTTATGGTTTTGGTGAAAATATTCATCAACAGATACAGGTATACTTATACCCAAGTAACACATAACCCCATCTGCTCCGCCCAAAAAATTAGCGCCCAAGGCTTTTTGTGGCAAAAATTGGTGCAAAATCGAAATGTAAAAAAAAGAGTAACGCCATTATACTCAGCTCGCTGAGATGAGTAAAACTAGTAACATATTGTTCACAGGGGAAACAAAATTCCATGGCCGAGTGGTTAGTGTGACAGGATTTCATTTTAAAGGCGCAAGTTTGAATTCCGGACCGAATTGAAAAATTCCGATTTTTATGAAAATTTTTTCATATGCTTATTTTTTCATGGGGAAATCGAATCTAAAAGAATTTTTTGATTTTTACCACTAGAAGTGGCTTTTCTATGGGATTGAACCAGTGGCGTAGCTAAGAGGGAGGGGGAACCCGGTGTGGCCCCCCCCCTCAACCTGGAAAAATCATAAGACACCCCCCCCCCTATGCCATGGCTGGTTGAAGACCAGCCAACCTAAAAAAAGGCAAATTTTGGGGGTTGGCCTCCCCCCCCATTCCTGGGTCTGGCTACGCCACTGGACTGAACCCGCACCACAGAAGCAACTTCTAGTGGTCAAAATAAAAAAAATTCCTTCAGATTCAAGTTCCTATCAAAAATAGGCATATGCAAAAAATTTCATGAAAATCAGAAAACTTTAAATTCATGAAGGGATTCAAACCTGCGCCTTTAAAGTGAAATCCTGTCACACTACCTCTCTGCCATGGGATTTTGTCGCAACTGTAAACAATATGACACTAGTTTTAATCGTCTCGACGAGCTGAGTATAGTGGCGTTACACTTTTTTTTAATTTCTAGTTTGCAACTATTTTTGCCAAAAAAGCCATGCGCCGTAATATTTCAATTTTTCCAGGTTTGAAGGTCCCCAGATTACTCCCCCTCCCCCAATAATTACGATACTGCATAAACCTATTTTTAGCACAATTTGACTAGATACACAACTTGGGGCATATATTCTCGTGATCAAGGACCTGATTCAAAAGATTTCAACACCCAAAATTTATATGGTAACCACCGCAAAAATTATTCTCATACCATCTTTAAAAAAATTTCCTTTTAGGTACCCACCCCTTCTATCTAGGCTTAGAACCAGATGGCTCTGCTCATGGAGTCTTCATTTTT
>JAQGBS010000043.1:0-34503 GCA_034698545.1 Acrobeloides obliquus | reverse complement strand
TTTTGTTCGTCTCATTTAGCTATAAAAAATTGCTACAATGTTTATTTTATGAAAATTTAAAAGATTAATGCAAAAATTGATTTAAAAATTCAAAAAAGTTTGTGTATTACAACGAAAAGCTTGTAACAATTTCAAAATTTCATTATCTCGAAAACTACAACGATTCAGAACATGCTTTAAAAACAAAAAATACTCCATTTTTCATGATCTTTCCGAATATATCATTTTTTCATATGATTGTAACTTATTGAACTGGTCCTTTAAAGGAATAACACAAATAGCAAAACTGTGCGTTAGGGTGTTAACACAATTGCGACCATTAGGGAAGACACTTTTTAGGTGTGGTTTTAGGTGGGAACACGTCTCAAATTTTGAAAAGAACATAGGGCAAGGGAACAAGTCGGGATTTTCAGATTTGGGGAGAGCACGTGCCTTCCTCTGGCTATGTCCCTGGGCACGACTCTTCACTTTTTTGGCTACAGAACTATCTGCACATCGTTCCATAATATATAAAACTTATAACTTTTAGCCAAGATCAAGATCGTCACAATCAGAAGAAATGCTTAATTCTTCTCCTGATCAATCACGACCCTGGCAATTTAATCAGGGGTATTCTTCATTTTTTAATCGTGAAGCTTCGACTGAATCTCCTTCATTTCTTCAGAAATTGGAAACCATTTCTCCATTACCCCTTGACAAAATGGAACCAGTGACTTCAACACCACCGGCAAAACAACGAAAATTCAATCCTTTATGCTTCTTTAGTGCTTTACCATGCCCATCAAGTAAAAAGGGTGTCTATTATCGACCGAGAATTTAAAAGTTTTGATATAAATTTTTGTTTTCATGTTACTTTGCCGAAATCGTCGACCGTGACACTTGGTCGAAATGTAAACTCGTCGCCCACGTCTCTTTTAATGATTTTCTTTAACCTACAGAGTGAGCCACAAACATCGTACTTTTGCGTTTTTTGATGAAAAATTTTCAAAAATTTTTTTTCAAAATTATCTATAAGGGGTATTTTCATGCGAGAAATCGATTGTAAGCATCGAAAAACCTTGAAAACGCTTCCCAGATCGTGAAATATCAAATTGTTGTATTTTCAAGTATTACAGGTAATTTATCAGACAACGTGCGCTTTGTTAGATCGCTGAGATCCCAACAGATTATTAATTCTGAAAATTGTATATTTCATAGTCTGGGATGCGTTTTCAACGAAATACCCCGCTATTTGTATCTTGTCAAAAACAGACAAGTGAAAACCGCAAGGATATTTTGAATTAGTGAAAATTGCCGAAGGATGTTTTCGGAGTAATGAAAATCACAGAAGGATGTTTTCTTGGTTAATGAAAATCATTAAAAGAGACATGGTCGACCAAGTGTCGCAGTCGACGAACACGGCTGACCAAACTGTGCAAAAAGTTGCGACAAGTGTTATTGAAACTTAGTTTAAAAAAATTTAATTTAAAAACACTTTTTAAAGTTATTTATGCACTTTTACAACAAGAAACATTCTTTTTAAATAGTTTTACAACAAATTTTGGAAAAATTAATTTTTATCACAAAAATAATCACGCAAAAATAAATTGCTTCAGATGGGAGTCGAACCTAAGCCTTCTGCATAGGAAGAGAGAGCAAAACCAATGAGCCAAGCAGGCTATTTTATAAAAGTTTTTAAAATAAATAAAGCTAGTTGAATTTTTTCATTATACTAAAACTTTTAAGCGTTATAACTTTTGATAGGATAAGTCATTTTTCAAGATCTTGGGCTTAAAATACGCGCAAGAACAATGAAAATAAAAGACCAGAACGATTTTTTTGTTTTTTGTTTAAATAAACGGTTATTAGTTATAAAAATTGCTAAAAAAGGTCAATGTTTTCCGTTTTTCATACTAAAAAGTAGATTTTTTGCCTGAAAAAGAAAAAATCGTTCTGGTCTTTTATTTGGTCAAAACTTACGAGCATTTTGAGCCCAAGATCTCGAAAAATGACTTATGCTATCAAAAGTTAGAACCTTTGAAAGTTTTAGTATAAAGAAAAATTCAAAGACATTTTTAACATATAAAATCCAGTTCAGGCAAAAAATTCCTTTTTAGATATGTGGAGCAGAAGCTGTAGAATATTTTTTTTAAATTTTTTTGATTCCGCTTAACCTTTGATGAGATAATCGAGTTTTTCTAAGAGCTACTTTTTGACATTTTTAATGGTTTTCGTTTCAATGACACTTGTCGCAACTTTTTGCACAGTTTGGTCAGCCGTGACGAAGTGTCTTGAACTTATTTATTAAAGTATCTATTAACATTAAAACGAAAACATGTTTTTGTAACAAAACTTTTGCAATGTAGAATGTCAACTTAGGAAGCGCTCATCTTGATAAGAAGCCTAGTGGGTTTGAAAGTACTCGGTCTGAAAACAATTATGACGTATGTTTCGGATCCGAATCAAAAGAAAATTTTTGGCTACGAAGCATTTAAAGTTTTTTCTTTGTAACAGGATCTAACTTTGTTTAAATCGATATAAACCTCTGTGGTGCAGTGACTAAGCCGGTGACCGTTTACCACATGGAGCGGGGTTCACTCTCAGCATCTAAAGAGTTTCTGCGGAAGATTTTAAAACAAAAAAATTCTTTTTGGTTTGGATTCGAAACATATGCCATAATTGTTTTTAAGCCGAGTATTTTCATCCCACTAGGCCTCTTGTCAAAATGAGCGCTTCCTAAGTTGAGCATTCCATGTATTTCCTTGTCTATCATTATTTTCTATTGTGAAACCCTATAAACAATTAAAAGAATTTTTGCATTTATGGTTGAAATGGGCTTTAGAATAACATATTCATTTTTACGTTCGTTTAAATTTAAGAATTGACTATATATCTTGATCGTGGAAAAATGCAGATTTTTACAAGGGAAAAATTCTTTGTCCCATATTCTTATAATTAAACACAAATGTATAGCTCCTTAATAGATTATTGTTTGTAGTTAAATGGTTTCCACCGACTATTCAGTACAGGGTGACACAAAATTACGGGCGCACTTTATTATTGAAACAAATTTTATTTTAACCACAACAAATAACAATAAAACAACTAAATTTATTCAAACCAACCACCGTTGGCATCGACGCAGGCCTTCAGACGCTTTGGGAAGTTGTTGACGATCTTTACCAGGGTTTCCAGGGTGATTTCACGCTTCTTTTTCCCTTTTTCATACATTCGGATTATAGCAGGTCGAAATTCCGCTGTTTTAAATTCCATTTTAAACTATAAAAACAATGATTAGAAATAATAAATCGTAAAAAAGAATGATAAATAATCAGTGATGAAGTGCGCCCGTAATTTTGTGTCACCCTGTAATGTGACTAATTGCATTATTCTTTGGCGCTATCTAAACTTAAGCTTTAGCTTTATAAGTTGCTTTTAGTATCAAAAACCATGTCGGGTCGAATTTTATCTATATTACTTTTGATAGAGGTTGTTTCGGTATCTGGTGCACTTCTAAAATGGTTCCCACCGACTATTCAATATAAATCGAATAAGTTTGGTGCTTCAAATGGGCTTATATATGTGGTAAATATTCCAAAATTATTGATAGGGAGGATTATGATAGAAGTCGCTAAGATTCAGGATGGGGAAGGAGACCAATGGTCGCAATTGTGTTGTGTTAACTCACTGACACAACACACACCTGCATGTTATTATCCATTTTGAGCTAATATCGATTCTAATCGCTTATAAAGAACCAGTCCAGTAAGTTACAATCATATGCAAAAATGATATATTCGGAAAGATCATGAAAAATAGAGCATTTTTTGTTTTTACGGCATGTTCTGAATCGTTGTAGTTTTTGAGATAATTGCATTTGAAATTTGAAGTTGTGTACAAGCTCTTCGTTGTAATACACAAACTTTTTTGAATTTTTTGCGAAAAAAATCGATTTTTGCATTAATTTTTTAAATTTTCATAAAATGAACATTTAGCAATTTTTTATAGCTAAATGAGACAAACAAAATGAGACCAAAATTATACAATCTGAACATTATTTTGGGTTATTAAAACGAAAACATAAATCAGAATTTTCGCTCCAATAACCCAAAACAATGTTCAAATTGAATAATTTTGGTGGCAATAAGCGAAAAAGAAGTGAATTCTGTATGAAATTCGAAATTTACCGATTTTTGAATTTTTTAGACCTGAGAGTCAGCAAAATGTTTTAACGCTACGGGAATGTGTACAATCGATTTTCCGCCTAGAAAAATCCCTATACAGCCAATTTTTCGTCAAAAGTTCGAATTTAATTCATTTTCGCTTCAATACACTTACCAATTTTCATAATCAGGGAAGCATTTTCACGCTTTGTGAATTCGCGCAATAAAATTACCCCTATAGGGTTCATTTTTAGAAAAAATTCGGGTCCAAAATCATGTAAAAAATCACAAAAATCCACTTTTTTAGATACCCTGTATAAGAGAATGGAAATAAACTGTAAGAACCTTATATAGGCGTATATCAAAATTAAGGCCAAATTTTTTATTATTCAACAATGCTATTCACTAATATACGTACTTGTTGCAATATTCGGGTCGAGCTCAATGTTGAACAAAAAATTTTTACATAAAACAACTTTTACTAGACCTATAAATTTCATGAAGTTGACATAAAAGGTACATGTCCGGTATGACTTGGAGAAAATTTGTAACTACTTTGTGACAGTCGCACCCATTATCGATGCAATTTTTATCAGTAGAAGGAACAACTAGCTTATTAACTCACTCGCATGTGCTTTAGATTTTTCATTTTTCCTAAACAAATAAAATGTACCAAAGCACGATTCTATATTTACAGGGTGCCCCATACACAATAAACCTTTGGTGTTAAGTTAATCAAACTCTAAAAAGAATTCTCCTAGCTATGTCATTCTGTGCCTGTTTTGTTCCCAAATGGTTGTGCTTTAAATTATGAGTCGTTTTGCTAGTTTTACGTTTGCTAAAGTAACATCTCAATCTTTTGTTGATTATTGCTTGATTTTTTTACTGTTTTTATTGAATTTAATTTTTACTAGAGCAAAGATTATTATTGTGAACAAATTTGGAAATTTTGAGATTTTTACCCCTTGATCCCTTCAAGGAGTAAAAACTAAAATTCAACTATTTTTCTAAATTATCTGATTTTTTGTTACAGGAAGTTGTCTACATGGATAACTCGAATATGAGGAAATTTTTTGATTTTGACATCAAGAACTGTTTATTATTGAATCGAATCGGTCATGATCCAATCTTGAAAATCTTCATTAAGTTGTTTCAAAAGTTCGCGGAATTTTTTTATCATAAATTTTGGACTCAAAATTTTTTCTAAAAAGGACCCATATAGGGGTAATTTATTCGGGGGATCGATTGCACGTATTCCCAAAGAGTGAAAAAGCTTTCTTGACCCTGATTCAAGGAAAGTCGTGGGGTGTATTGGCGTGAAAATGGACTAAAATTCGAATTTTTGCTGGATAACCGACTATCTAAGTGTTCTCCTAGGCGTAGAATCAATTGCGCGCATTATCGAGCCATTTTATGAGGAATATCTCTCATAGGGATAACTTATAGTGGTCACAATCAAAGATTTACTTCAGATTTCAAGAAAATTTTAAAAACACAAAAGGGCGCATAAGTCGGGTGCCAAATTTTGGGGCACAAATGTTGGAGATCATATATCTGGGCGCAAAAATCGGGTGCAATAGTGTCGTTGCACATATGCGAGGGCGCAACTGCCCCCTAACAATTTGTTGTACTCGGGAGTATTTGAGAACACAAATCCGAAAGAATTTTTCTGTTTGAGCGCTGAAGGCGCGTCGGTCTAAAACTTTTGTATTTAACGCCGACTCCACCCCCGCGAGGGACGGCGTATCTTTTGGTTTTTGTTAATTATTATGCTTTTAAAATTCTTTTTAAAATATTTTTATCAAATATTTAGACAAAACAATGGGCGATGAAAAGGTCGAAATCGAGCAAATGGACGTTAATAATCTAACTTTTGATTTCTGTTTGGTTTGTGCTTCAAAAGCTAAGGGGCTACGTTATCAAGTAATTCACAAAATTCTTTTTTTAAATTAATCAATTTTTAGGTTTCTTCCTGCCGAGCATGTGCCGCATTCTTCCGCCGAGCAACAAAAACCAAACAAATTTTTCGATGTCAACGAGGAACCAAGAATTGTGATTTGACCAATAAAAGTAAATTTTTAAATTTGAAAAACTTTAGAAATTAAATTTTTAGTGAAAGGAAGACCACTTTGCAGATATTGTAGATTGAAAAAGTGCAAGGAAATTGGTATGAAATTGGAACATGATGAAGGTGATTATTTGTTAGAAAACCCTATAAAAAGAGGTTTGGCAGCGAAAATTCAAATTTTAGTTCATTTTCGCTTCGATACACCCACCTCTTTCCTTGAATCAGGGAAGGATTTTATGATTTTTAGAAAAGAGTTCTCGGCAATGCGCGAGTATAGAAAACTCTCTATAAATTAGTAAATGATCTGATGCAAAACTGAAAAGAGATCAAAACATTTGTTTCCACTCTTTATGAGGAAAGTTTTTTGTATATCGAAATTTTCACCCTAGTGGGATCGAACCTGCGGACCTAACGTTGCTTAACATATCAGATTGGACGGGCGGCTTTCTTATACACCTCGCCAAATAGACTACAGTTTTCATAAAGCTAGCCATGAAAAACGTTATATTGATCGATTCATATTTTAGAGACAAAGCTTGAAAGTCATCTCCCATCAATCGCCGTCTCCACTGCTTCCAGTTCAATTCCAATTTTTTCTTCTTCAACAATAGCCTCACCTACAATTTCACACCTAGGAATGCCTAAAATAGAAGGTCGAAAAATAACCTATGATGCAGCACCTCTTGTGCAAGCTATTAAAAATATTTTTAATCAGGTATACTAAAAAAGAACTTAAAAATTGTAGAATCAAATTTTAGGCGCCCAAGTCAAACCAATATTTGGCTTCTGGGGTTAGGTTGAATTTTATTCAACAGTTTCAATATGCATTTTCGAAATTTTTGGAGTCTATCTATGCTGATTATAATGGAACAGTGGAAATAGTAGTAGAGGTTGAAATTGAAAAAGTGTTTAGATTTCAAGAAAAATATTTTATTAAATTGGCAGAAATGCTTATGCTATGTGATCAATTTGTGGAATTGCCTTATAATGACAAAGTAAAAGTTATACGACGCATCACAGAAGAAAAAGGTGCAAACAAGGGTCAAAATTTAAAAAATTTCGCCAATCGACTTAGTTCACCGAGTGCTTCAAAATGTTATCAGGTTCTATCCCGCACCCAAAAGCCATTTTTATTTTGTTGTACAATTCATAAAATTTTTGCATGTCCATAGTTCCATGATGGCCATATTATGGATATTCGAAATTTTTTATGAATTTTGAAAAAAAGACTTTTGGGCGTGGGATCAAACCCGACTATGGGGGTTTGGCCGATTTGGCTAATGGTCAAGCACGTTAGCCAATCGGTCATGGATCAAACCCCCAAAGCCCCATGGTATGGCACTCATTTTGAAGTGCTCTGCGAGCTGAGTCGATTGGCTACATTTTTTTAATTTTTGCCCTTGCTTGTATCTTTTTGGCATTTTGATGGCCATGGTTATATAGAGTATTTCATTTCATGAGAAAAATTTAATAAATGGTTTAGGAGCAGTGTCGCCAAATTCATCTTGAATGAAGAGGGTTCGATCCCCAGAGGTCGAAATTATGTTTTTTAATCGAAAAAAGTTTTTAAGGCAAACTACTCTAAAATTACATAAAAAATTTTTGCAAACAAGAGTGCCACTTGAAGTCAGGAATCACGAGCGCGTTAACGCTCGATACTAGGATAATACTTAAAATTTTAGTACCTCTTATTCAAACATTTTTGGCAAGTCTTCCAAGGTATTGAAAGAATTTATTCAACTTGCCTATATTTGGGAAATTCAACTAATGATCATCGCTTGATGGTATCCGACAAAAATGCTATAGATTTTCGATTAAAAGATTTTAAAATGAAAGGCATTCCAATAGAAGTGACTGAACAAATAATGAAGTAAAGACTTTAAAGTTAAAAACTGGCCACCCAACAACAACAATTTTAGATATGTTAAGCCCAATATTGAAAGATCCTTGAAATTTTTAATCATACCAGCCAAAGCTATGAGACTAACCCAATTTGAAATCGTTTATTTGGCTGGAACTGTTTTGTGGACTGTTTCTGGTAAGGCTATCTACGCTTACAAAAAAGTTCATGAGTTTTTGGTGACCTGGACCGGTCAGTGGTGTCCAAAGACGTTGTCCGACGCCGTTGACGTTTAGCAAGTATAAGTGACGTCATAAACGTCCGATGTTTGAAACGTCGGGACGTCTGAAACTTCGACGTTTCCAAACGTCGACATTCGAAAAGCGTTGTTAATTGTCGTTATTTGTTAATAGGCACAAACGTCGTAGATGTCGACATTTGAAACGTTGACATCTCCAACGTTTGGAGGTGAAATGTCGCTATTCAAAAACTTAAACGTCACTCAACGTTAGTAATAAATGTCGACGTCATTGGTCACCACCGGGACCGGCCCTCAAAACGTTCCAAGACTCGGGTGTGACAAAAAAGTATGGAAAAATTTAGGTTGAAAAGTCTTAGCCTTTGTCTGGTTCGGGCCGACCCGAATCAGACCAGGTCGGTCCTTGGCAGCGTTTTCCACTCCTAGGATTATGTAAAACCTTTTAAAATCCACAATATTTTCGCATTTTAGACATCCAAGACAGCCTTTCTAAATCCACAATAAAACTTGCGGAAGAAATATCCTACCAGTGTTCCAACGAGCTACACAATTATTATGTTTATGAATTGAAACTATCCAATTATGCCGCTCGATTAACCAAACTCATCAAATTAGTTCCAATGATTAAGGTTTTGTCTATGGGGGAGGGAATAGAGGACACACGTGTACAAACTCCCGAATTATGGGGGGGGGGGTCACCCGCAACACGCAGACTAAAATGAGTATCGCGCGCAAATTTTCCCATCCCGGGGGCGGGCTGTGGACAAGTCGCAAAAATTTCCTATTTTTTCAATAAAAATCGTAATTTTTTAAATCATTTTTAGCTTAAAAGTATTTTTCAAAAAAAATTTTTGCGCCTGTCGGCGCGAATAAACATAAGGGACAAAGTGATTTGTGAAAAAAAATCACCTTGGTCCCCTTATGTTTTTTCCCGCTTGCATAAAATCATAATTTTCGGAGGGGTGTTTGTACACGTGTGATAGAGGGGAGGGGGTCCACTTTTCCGAACATCTGTGGGGGGTCTAACCCCCCTATATTTTTTTACAAATTGATTTTTTAAACTTCTTTTGTAGGATGGCATAAGATCCAAAAAAGAAATTAATATAATGTCAAAAATTTTCAATATGTTTGAAATTGATTTAACGGACAATGATGAATTGATTGATGTATTCTAAGAATTTGTATTTTTTGTTGTTATATAGCCATTTTTCGCACCAATTTCAAAATTTTTATATATCTTAGTGCAGTGTATAGAGAAAACGACCGTCCGATCTAGCAAGTTAAGCAACGTTAGGGCAGCCAGGTTCGATCCCACTAGGTCAAAACTCGAATGTCAATAAAAAATAATAATAAAAGGCAAAATTTCTACGAGGTTAAATTTATTTTTGCCTTTCAATATTTTCTTGAAAATCAAAAGTGACCCTAGCGGGATCGAGCAATGTGACCTTAACGTTGCTTTACTTGCCAAATTCTCTATACAATGCGCTATGGGCATGCAAAAATTTTGAACTCGGCGCGGAAACGGACTATAGTGGTTTAGCCTTGTATATAAAACTATTTTTCCAGAATTTTTGGGGGGAAAGCACGTACCCCAAAGTCCAAAAAATGAAAAAAATCTCAGAGCTACTTCGGATCTAAAATCGAAAAATTTTATTTTTCAAAATCATCCTATTAGGAAACATGTTGGCGATGTTATTCTTGCGTAAAAACGCTTCCATTTTTTAATTGAAGAAAAAAAGAAGTACATATTTCTAATATGCAAAATTCGATTTTTTTTAAAAATGGAAGCGTTTTTAAGCAAAAATAACATCGCCAACATGTTTCCCGCATAAAATCATCCCTAATAGGGTCATTTTGAAAAAATTTCGAAAAATAAAATTTTTCAATTTTAGACCACTTTCAATGAGGGTATAAGAGCCACAGTGACAGGTTTATAAGAGGCACAGTGACAGGTTTATAAGAGGCACAGTGACCGGTCGGTCAAGTGACCTGACACGGATTTAACAGACAGGTCACGAATACGACATCTTTAGCTTGCCGTATCAGAATTGTGTGTGTCTCACGTTTTTAATGCGTAGAATCCGAATTTGAACTAAAAAAATTCTGAAAAACTAAGTTCAAAATGCACAATTTCTATTGTTTCTAACTCAAAAATCATGAATTTCGCATGTTTGAGTTAGAAACAATAGAAATTTTGCATTTTGAACTTATTTTTTCAACGAAACGCTCTAGGCAACACTGACACATCTTTGTTCCAAAAAATTTGTTACGATTTTGTTCAGCTTAAAAGATTGTTCTAAAATATACCAAACCGCGGATCCACCTTGCTATGGTTAAAAACGAGAAATGCACAAAACTTCATGAATTTTTAAATGACATTAATTTTTTCACAGTGGATTTTCACAGTGTTCCGAAAATTAATCTGGCATAATTTTGTTTTGTGAAACAATAATTTATTTTATTTTATTTTTCAGCCATACTCTTTCTCTATATAATTTTTACTCTTTTTGAGCAAAAGTCTTTTACAAAACAACTTTTACTAGACCCATAAATTTCATGAAGTTGACATAAAAGGTACATGCCCGGTGTGACTTGGAGAAAATTTGTACACTACTTTGTGACAATCACACCCATTATCGACGCAACGTTTATCAATAGAAGGAACATTTAATTTATTAGCTCGCTCTAATGTGCTTTAGATTTTTTATTTTCCTAAACAAATAAAACATTACAAAGCACGATTCTACACAATTCTATATTTACAGAGTGCCCCAAAAATGGCAATTGAGTTTTTTTTTAAATTTAAAATTTCACCAAAATAATCCTATAAGGGGTTTTTCTATGCGAGGAATCGATTGCAAACTTTTGTGTATTAAAGCGAAAATAGGCCAATACAGGATCAGGGAAGATTTTTCAAGGTACAGCAATGCGCACAATCGATTTTTTGTTCCTTTTTTCTCGCATAGAAAGAGCCTCTATAAGGTTATTTTAGCAAAATGTAAAAAAATTGTTGCGCAATATCGCAAGACTGCCATTTTTGGGGCACTATGTAAAAAATCTATGCAGAAGTCGGTTTTTTATTTTAAAATTTTTTATTTTTTGTATGAGAGTATCAGGAAAGTATAGACCGTGCATCTGCCCAAGGATTGTAGCAATGATTTTAGGGAATTAAAGTAGTCAAGAAATGGGAAATGTCCTACTTCAGTTCCTAAAAAAAATTTTACCATAGCCCCTCCCCCTAAAGGTGGCTTGCCTATAGTCAACCGTCGTGCTTGCTTAGGCAAGCTTACTCTCATTCAGTCTCGGGCAAGTAGTCTGGCTATTATGTAGTCCCTTAGTCAGTCGTACATATTGTAGTCTCTTAGTAGCTTAAAGGGGGGGGGGTTCTCATTTACTTCGGGGACTCCACTTAATGACCAAATCTCAGATTTGTTCTAGTCATTTTTGCTCAAATGTGGTTTCTTATTGACACAAAGTCAATTTTCGCGCAAAAAGTTACATTTTTACAAACGAATTATCAGAATGAGTATGTGACCGCACCCGATTCTTTTCCCCCATTGGCTACGCCTGTACATGGATATTTTACAGAGTGGCGCAAAAAGTTCCATTTTACCATTTTTTCATGAATTTTGAACCCAAAATTTTTTTCCAAAAAATAACCCTATTAGGGGGTAATTTGATGCGGGGAATCGATTGCGCATATTCCCAAAGCTTGGAAAAGCTTTCTTGACCCCGGAAACGACTATTTTCATATAAAAACTAAAAATTTTGATTTTCCCTTCAATATACTGACCCTGATTCAGGGTCAGTGTATTGAAGTGGAAATAAATCTTTTAGTTTTTAAATGAAAATACTCGTTTCTGGGTTTTTAATGCGGGAAATTGATTAAGCGCATTCCCGAAGCTTGGAAATGCTTCCCTGATTCAGGGAAAATTAGGTTTTTGAAGCGAAAATAGATATTTTTCGTTTTAAATGACCATTTTTTCTTCAAAAATACAACTTTTTCCTGAATCAGGAAAGCATTTTCAAGCTTCGGGAATACGCCCAATCGATTTCCCGCATCAAATTACCCCTAATAGAGTCATTTTTAGGAAAAAATTTTTGGGTCCAAAATTCATGAAAAAATGATTTTTTGCGCCACCCTGTATTTATTTTATTTAGCACTATTTTTTGTATTCATTTTAACCTCAAAATGATTACTTTTTTGTAATTTGTTTAACTAACGATGATGATATTTTCAAGTGAACACGTAATTTTCACAATTCAAACTCCGACACAACTACAAATTCTAACCGGACACAAATAAGAGTGTAGTCAGAAACTAAATATGAAAAATAGTGTGTTCAAAATAGAGACCAGAGACAAAATTCGTGCGCATTTGTTCCTATTGATTTCTCCTCTTTGTTCAGTGCTATGTCAATTCTGTGCCTGTTTTGTTCCAAATTGGTTTGTGCTTTAAATTATGAGTCGTTTTGCTAGTTTTACGTTTGCATCTTTACGTAACATCTTAATCTTTCATTGATTGTTGCTTGATTTTTTTACTGTTTATTATTTTACTGAATTTAATTTTTATTAGGGTCAAGATTATTGTTATGAACAAATTTGGAAAATTCGAGATTTTTACTCTTTGACCCCTTCAAGGAGTAAAAACTAAAAAATTCAACTATTTTTCTAAAAATTCTGATTTTTTTTACAGGGATTTTTCTACATGGATAACTCGAATATGAGAGAATTTTTTATTTTGTCCGCAGGAAAGAGTCGAATCGGTCATGTCTAATCTTGAAAAATTTCATCAGGTTGTTTCAAAAGTTTGCGTAATTTTTTATCATCATTTTTGGACCCGAAATTTTTTTTAAAAATGACCCATATAGGAGTAATTTTATGTGGGAAATCCATAGCGCGTATTCCGCAAAAAATGAAAAAGCTTCCTTGACCCTGATTCAGGGAAAGTCGTGGTGTGTATTAACGCGAAAATGAAATAAAATCTAGGTTTTGTTCTAGGAGCCGAATCGATTACGCACATTATCAAGGCATAAAAAAATTTCTGTGACACTGATTTATGCGATTTTGTTATGAAATCTTTTTAGGGGGATACTTCTAATATGAGTAACTTATAGTGATCATAATCAAAAATTTTTTTCCGATTCGAGTTCCCCATTTCGAAAAACCCCCGAATACAACAAATCAGACGGTTTGGAACAAATTTTGAAAATTTGAGTTATTACCCCAAAGGGGTAAAAAATTTGAATAGCAACAATTTCCCAAATCGTCTGATTTTTTGTATTTGGGGGTTTTTCAATATATGGAATTCGAATTTGAAGCAATTTTTTGATTTTGGCTACTAGAAGTTACCCCTATACAAGGTATACCCCCTAAAAAGATTTCATAACGAAAATGACTTAAATTTTTTCCTGTCCTAAAAATTTTTCTTTTTTGACTAAATGTGCCTAAAATTTTGTCCTGATTCCAAAAAAGTATGTCCCGACTTGGGAAAAATCATCTAAGGGGTCTACGACCCCCCCCCACACACACAAGGCTCTAGAAACTTCCACAACGGTTTTTTTCACATCAATTTTCTCCACTTTTTCCGTGATCAAAAACAAAAAATTCCTTCATATTCAAGTTCCCCATATCGAAAAGCCCCTGGATACAAAAAATCAGCTGATTTGGAAAAAATTTTTTAAATTCGATTTTTTATCACTGATACTCCCTTGCAGTAAATCAAGCGGAAACTTTGAACAAAAAGCGGAACTTTATGGAAGTTCTGCTTTTTTCGTTGTGGAAGTTCCTAAGGCCCAAAATATGCGAATTTCAAAAAGTTCTCCAAATAGCCTAATTTTTTGTACGTGGGGGTTTTCAGGTATGGGGAGCACGAATCTGAAGGAATTTTTTAATTTTGACCTCACGGTGCACCCTATTGAAAGGGGTATAAAAAACTAGGGACCAAAATATGCAAATTTTCAAAAATGCATCAAATCGGCTAGTTTTTGAATGGGGGATTTTGCACTCTCAGATATGTGCACCTGACATTTGCACTTCACATTTGCATCCCAACATATACACCCCGAAATATGCGCCCGACATTTGCGTCCCTATATCTGCGCCCCGGCATTGGCACACCCGACTTGTAAAATATCTTTCAAAAAAGGTCGACAATTTTAAAACGGAAAAGTACACAAGTCAGATGCGCAAATTTTGGGGCGCAATTGTTAGCACGCATATGTCAGAGCGCAAAAATTGAGTGCGCAAGTGTTGTTGCACATATATGAAGGCGCAAAAGTTTCCCACTCAATTTTTTGCACTCGGGGATTTTCGGGTATGGGGAACACAAATCCGAAAAAATTTTTCTATTTAAGCACTGAAGGCGCGTCGGTCTATAAACTTTTGTATTTAACGCCAACCTCACCCGCGAGGGACGGCGTGTTTTTGGTTTTTGTTAATTATTATGCTTTTAAAAGTCTTTTTAAAATATTTTTATCAAATTTTTAGACAAAACAAAATAATGGATGATGAAAAGGTCGAAGTCGAACAAATGGACGTTAATAACATAACTTTTGATCCCTGTTTGGTTTGTGCTTCAAAAACGAAAGGGCTACATTTTCAAGTAATTCACAAAATTCTTTTTTTAAGTTATTCAATTTTTAGGTTTCTTCCTGCCGAGCATGTGCCGCATTCTTCCGCCGAGCAACAAAAACCAAACAAATTTTTCGATGTCAACGAGGAACCAAGAATTGTGATTTGACCAATAAAAGTAAATTTTTAAATTTGAAAAACTTTAGAAATTAAATTTTTAGTGAAAGGAAGACCACTTTGCAGATATTGTAGATTGAAAAAGTGCAAGGAAATTGGTATGAAATTGGAACATGATGAAGGTGATTATTTGTTAGAAAACCCTATAAAAAGAGGTTTGGCAGCAAAAATTCAAATTTTAGCTCATTTTCGCTTCGATACACTAATTCTTTCCCTGGATCAGGGAAGGATTTTATGATTTTTGGAAAATAGTTCAAAATATCTTCCTTTACTCTATTCAGGGAAAGGGTGTGTGTATTGAAACGAGAATCTACTGAATTAGGTTCAGGGCAATTTCTTCATACTTCGAAAATGCTCATTATATTCTTCGCATAAAATTAATCCCTAGAACTTTGCATCAAAAAGAGTAAAATCCATGGGAAATCTGTTCGATGTGGGGAGTCCGTTTATTTCCGGCCACTGTGTTTTTCATGGCTAGCTTTACGAAAAATGTCGGCTACTGGATAAGGAAGTCGCCTGTCCGATCTGGCAAGTTAAGCAACGTTGGATCAGCAGGTTCAATCCCACTAAAGCGAAAATTTTGATAGACAAAAAACTTTCCTTACAAAGAATGAAGCAAAAATTTTTGATCTATTGTTTGTAAGAAAAGTTTTTTGTGGATCAAAATTTTTGCCCTAGTGGGATCGAAACTACGGGCCCAACGTTGCTTAACTTGCCAGATCGGACGGCCGGCTTCCGTATCCATTTCACCAAGTACCCGAGATTTTTCATAAAGCTAGCCATGAAAAATTTTATATTGATCGACTCATATTTTAGAGACAAAGCTTGAAAATCCACCCCCATCAATCGCCGTCTCCACTGCTTCCAGTTCAATTCCAACTTTTTCTCCTTCAACAATAGCCTCACCTACAACTTCACACCTAGGAATGCCTAAAATAGAAGGTCGAAAAATAACCTATGATGCAGCACCTCTTGTGCAAGCTATTAAACATATTTTTAATCAAGTATACCAAAAAAGAACTTAAAAATTGTAGAAATTAAATTTCAGGCGCCCAAGTCAAATCAATATTTGGCTTACGGGGTTAGGTTGAATTTTATTCAACAGCTTCAATGTGCCTTTTCGAAATTTTTGGAGGCTGTCTATGCTGATTATAATGGAACAGTGGAAATTCTAGTAGAGTTTGATACTGAAACAATGTTTAGATTTCAAGAAAAATATTTGATTAAATTAGCTGAAATGCTTATGCTATGTGACCAATTTGTGGAATTGCCTTATAATGACAAAGTAAGTGTTATACGGCGCACCATAGAAGAAAATGGTGCGGGCAAGAGTCAAAATTTAAAAAAATTTCGCCAGACTTAGCTCGCCAAGCGCTTCAAAACGAGTATCATATCATGGGACTTTGGGGTTTTATTCATGGCCGATTGGCTAACGTGCTCGGCCTTTACTCATATGGCGCGGGATCGAGCCGCGCCCTATGAGTGAAGGCCGAGCAAGTTAGCCAATCGACCATGGGTCAACCCCCCATGATATGGCACTCATTTTGAAGTGCTCTGCGAGCTGAGTTGATTGGCTATATTTTTTAAATTTTGGCCTTTTAATGGCCTTGGTACGCTCGGAAGTGTTGCTCGGAGTTATTCTCCGAAGAGCCGTAGCACGTTAGCGCTCGTACTAGGATAATACTTAAAATTTTAGTTCCTCTTATTCAAACGTTTTTGGCAAGTCTTCCAAAGTATTGAAAAAATTTATTCAACTTGCTTATATTTGGGAAATTCAACTAATGATCATCGCTTGATGACATCCGACAAAACTGCTATTGATTTCCGATTAAAAGATTTTAAAATGAAAGGCATGCCGATAGAAGTAACTGAACAAATAATGAAGTAAAGACTTTAAAATTAAAAAATGGCCACCCAACAACAACAATTTTAGATATTTTGAGCCCATGATTGAAAAATCCTTGAAATTTTTTATCATACCAGCAAAAGCTATGAGACTAACCCAATTTGAAATCGTTTATTTGGCTGGAATTGTTTTGTGGACTGTTTATGGTAAGGTTAGCTATGCCTACAAAAAAGTTCATGAGTTTTTGGGGACCTGGACTGGTCGGTGGTGTCCAAAGACGTTGTCTGACGCCGTTGACGTTTAGCAAGTATAATTGACGTCATAAACGTCCGATGTTTGAAACGTCGGGACGTCTGAAACTTCGACGTTTCCAAACGTCGGCATTTGAAAAACGGTATTAATCGTCGTTATTTGTTAATAACCTAGACCGGCCAGTGGTGCCCAAAGACGTTGTCCGACGCCGTTGGCATTTGTATTAGGTTGGTGCAAAAGCCTTTTCGGATTTTTAACTTAAATTTTATAAAATCAAATAAACATTAGGTAAGATAGTTGCCATGATTTAGTTTGACTTATGCCCATTTAGTAGGTAAACTTCGAATTCCTCTAAAAAAAATACGGGGCTTCCATCATAATAGGTTCGAAGCCATTTTTTAGCATCTTCATCATTTTTCAAATACAGTTTGTCCAAGTTAGCCTGCAAATCCCGGAAAAGGTGATAGTTAGATGGTGCAAGATCTGCGTTATAACCTGGGTGGAGTAGAACTTCCCAGCCAGCTACGGCATTAATATTTTGAGCGGCTTGAGCAGTAGTAGTTCCACGAGCATATTCACGGTAAATTATGTGTCGTATGTGGTTGTGTGGGAGGTTAATATTAGAATTTGTCAAATTTAATAAAAATAAAGGATAAGATATTTCGTCAACATGCAAACAGCTATGCATCAGCTCTGCTAATATATGTAAATAACCCGCTATATATCTTCAGTCGATGCAAAAACATAAACAAAAAACTCCCGAAAGGACTTTTGCACCAACCTAATATTAAATGTCGACGTCATTGGACACCACTGGGGCCGATCTTCAAAACGAATCAAGACCTAGGTGTGACAAAAAAGTATGGGAAAAATTAAGGTTAAAAAGTCTGGATCTTAGCCTTTGTCTGGTTCGGGCCGACCTGGGCTGGCCCGAACCACGCCCAGGTCGGCAGTTGGCAGCGTTTCCCACCCCTAGGAAGATGTAAAACCTTTTAAAATCCACAATATTTCCGCATTTTAGACATCAAAGGTCGCCTCTCTGAATCCACAATAAAAATTGCGGAAGAAATGTCCGACCAATGTTCCAACGAGCTACACAATTATTATGTTTATGAATTGAAACTATCCAATTATGCCGCTCGATTAACCAAACTCAACAAATTCATTCCAATTATTGAGGTATTGTCTATAGGGAGGGGGCAAAATTTTCCGGCACAGGCTCTCATAGAACAAAAAGGATGGAACGATACGAACGAAACAATCAAATAAAATAATACGAATGAAACGACATAATGGAACGAAACAGATTCATGGTTTTCGTGTCAATATTCAGGAAAATTCAAACCCGCTTTGGACGATTTCTGGACACTGTTTGGAAATGAAATCGTTGCATTCATATCGTTTTAGTTGATCGTTTCATTTGTATTCGTTCCATCTGTTTCCGTTTCATTCTTATTGTTTCAAACTTTTCGTTCCGTTTGATTTGAGTCTATGCCAATCTTCCAGAATAGTGGGCAAAATTTTCCAGGATTCTTTTTTGTTTAGCTTTTATTTTTTCTGGAATTTTTCGCCACAATTCCGGAAAATTCTGTCTACTTTTCAAAAAATTTTGCCCTCCCCCTATATTTTTTACAAATTGATTTTTTAAACTCCTTTTTTAGGATAGCATAAGATCCAAAAAAGAACTTACTATAATGTCAAAAATTTTCAATATGTTTGAACTTGATTTAACGGATAATGAGGAATTGATTGATATATGCTAAGAATTTGTATTTTTTGTTGTTATATAGTCATTTTCCGCACCAATTTCACAATCTTTGTAGAACCATGGTGCAGTGTATAGAAAAGACGACCGTCCGATCTGGCAAGTTAAGCAACGTTGGGGCAGCCAGGTCCGATCCCGCTAGGTCAAAACTCTTGAATTTTAATAAAAAAATAATAATAAAAGGCAAAAATTCTACGAGGTTAAATTTATTTTTTGAATTTCATTATTTTCTTGAAAATCAAAAGTTCTACCCTAGTGGGATCGAACCATGTGGCCTCAGGGTTGCCTTACTTGCCAAATTCTCTATACAATGCGCTATGGGCGTGCAAAAATGTTGAACTCGGCGCGGAAATGGACTATGGTGGTGTAGCCCTGTAGATAGAGCTGTTTTCCATAGACAGATTTTTTTAGGAGAGAAGCAGTGCCAAAGCTAAGAGAGGGGGGGGCACGTGCTCTCTAAAACCCAAAAAATGAACAAATTTTCTAATGGTCACCCCCAAAATTTTAGTATTTTTTCAATAAAAATGTCCATTTTTTCAATTTTTACACTAAAGAATGCCATTTTTTCAAAAATCGTCAAATTTTTTCTGTTTTTCTCAAAAATAATTTTTTTAAACTTTATTCATGAAGGGTCGTGACTCCTCCAAACATAAAAAAGAGCCGTGCCCCTTCCAAACCCAAATCCTAGCTACGACCCTGAGGGGAGGAACCAGGGAACCTTCCTCTCCATATTCGAAAAATTTTATAATAAAATTGATGTTTTCGCCAAAAAGCGGGCAAAATATTGAAAATTTCTTAATAACTTCCTCCCCCAAACTAATCTTCCCTCTCCAAATTTTGATCCAAGTAACGACTGGGGTGGGGTAATTTTTGGTCGACTCAAAAAATAAATTTCTGGCTACACCACTAATCTTATATGAGTTAATAAAATTTTTCAACTATAGTTTTTGAACAATTACATGAGCACATGTGATTCGAATGTGAACTGCAACAGAAAATCAACAAACATAAAAATATTGATTGATTTTTTTCTAGTTATTACTCTCCTACATTTAGACAATTTTTGTGCACTTTAATCGGTTAATAGAAAGTTTTTATCATGCATCTAATTTTTAATTTTTGTTAGGTAAATTTCTGTTGCTAGGTAACGAAAAATTAGTTAAGAGCACAGCATCTACACAAAAATTTTGTTGATAAACTTTTATGACCTACCAAATTTAAGATTAGGGAGAGTTTTTGAAAATAAAATTTTCGAAGAATCAATTTTTGACATACGACGATATTTTTTCGTATCTTACTTTTTTTGTAACATCTTTTTGGTTGTAACATTGAGTATTTTTTTGTAACATCTTTTTGAATGTAACATTGAGTGTTTTTTGTAACATCGAAATCTTTTAGCATCATAGGCCTAGGCTTAGATCTAGGCGTAGGCCTAGGCTTAGGCCTAAGCCTAGGTCTAAGCCTCTGATGCTAAACGATTTCGATGTTACAAAAAACACTCAATGTTACATTCAAAAAGATGTTACAAAAAAAGTAAAACAAGTTACACGAAAAATTAATTCGTTTGACATATTTATATGTTTTTAGACAAGGAAAGAATTTCCTAGTTTTGTAATATTCTTTTTTTAAATATTATTTGGCAATGTCTGAACCTTGCTTAGTTTGTGGTGCTAAAACGAAAGGCATTCATTTTCAAGTATGAAAAATTTTGGCTCTAGGATTTTTGCCAACGAACATGAAGTCTTGTTTAAGCGGACTTTTGCCAACAGTCGATTTTCTCCACTTTCCTGTGGTCAAAATAAAAAACTCCTTCAGATTCTAGTTTTTCATATCAAAAAACCCCTGATACCAAAATTCTGATATTTTGAAAAAAAATTTCAAAAATTGCTTAATTTTGAAGATTTGAGGGTAAAAAATTCGAATTTTAAAAACCTTGTCCAAATCGTCTGAATTTTGGTATCCAAGGGTTTTTCAATATAGGGAGCTCGAATCTGAAGGAATTTTTCAATTTTGGCCACTGGCATAGTGAAGAGTTGGCAAAATTCCGCTTTTTTCGTTGGCAAAAGTTCATTGGCAAAAATCCTAAAGCTGAACTTTTGTGTTGTTCGAGTTTAAAAATATAGGTAGCTTCATGTAGAGCATGCGCTGCATTTTTTCGACGATCATCCAAAACAAAGCAAATTTTTCGATGTCAGCGAGGCACCAAAAATTGTGATTTATCCAAAAGTAAGGAATTAAAAAGATTTTGAAAACAGATATGAGAGGCCAAACAAAAAAACGATGAGTCATAAGTCAATTCGTCAGTTCTTTGATCATGTGGCCTTGTAAAGTCCGTTTCCACCGCCAATGAAAAAACGTCTGGGACAATGGCCAAGTAGTTCAAGGTGCCGTCCGTCCGATCTGGCAAGTTAAGAGAAACTTCCTTCCATAAATTTAGATAAGGATATTTTGGTGAAAATTAAAATACTTGAAAAAATTGAAAAATCACAAAAATGGCACAAGTGGCCTTTTTGGGATACCCTGTAAAAAAATTTATGTCATTTTTAAGCAATTTTAAAAAACTTTTTTTTAATTTTTGACCCTGGGGTGACCCCCTGATCCACAATAGCTCCAAAATTTAATTTTTTATTATTAAATTTCCAGCCCAAGGAAGATCAATATGTCGCTATTGTCGTTTAAAAAGATGTAAAGAACTGGGTATGGTAATGGACGAGGGTATGTCAAGACCTCTAGGTCAGGTTTATTTTAGACGAATTTTAGAGGCTGAAGCATCTTCTCCAATAAGTGAAAATAAATTTTTCGAGGAACCCAAATCAACTGAAATATCTACTCCATCATCTTCTCTTGAATTCCAAGCACACTTTGGTATGGTAAAAATAGAAGGAATAAGAATTGTTTATGATACAACACCTTTATGTGAAGCTATAAAATCGAGTTTGAATCAGGTATACTTTTGAAGAACTAAAAAACGTGATAAAAAGTTTCGGAGCTACTATAAATGGGGGACCACAAACGTGAAATTTTTTCTGGAAATGACCCCTCTAGGAGTAAAAACATGAGGGGAATTCTAATTTACACTTTCGAAGCAAAAAAAAGCTTTCCTGATTCAGGAAGGCGTATTGTGTATTGAAGCGAAAAGTCGCCAAAATGCGATTTTTGCCAAATTCGATTCTCCGCATATTACCCCAAAAGGGATCATTTTTAGACAAAAATCGTATTTTTGTGCTTTAATACACAATACGCATTCCCTGAATCAGGAAAGCGTTTTTTGCTTGAAAATGTCAAATTCGGATTTCCCGCATGCTTTTACTCATCGAGGGATCATTTCCAGAAAAAATTTTCACGTAGGTGACCCCACCCTATTGTGTAGTAGCTCCAAATTTTCTCACACCTCGTCCAATTTTGAGATTCGGCTGTCGTCACAAAATGTGGCGTAGACAATGGGGCAGCGGTCCCAAGAAAACTTGTAAATTTTTTTGTCATAAATGATATTTTTGGACAAAAGAGTCATTTTACTCCAAAATTAAGGATTTTAGGGACCTAGCAATATTCGATTGGCCTATGGTATCCGGCTAAATTTTATGCAAGAACTACAACGTGCTTATGCGGAATTTCTTGAACATTTTCCCTCTCCACCTAATGGTGAAGTTGAAATATGGACCGAATTTGCCTGTGAAAAATTGTTTCAGTTTCAAGAAATTTATCTAATAAAGCTTGCCGAAATGATGGTTAAATGTGGACAATATGCAGAACTTCCACATCATGATAAAGTAACTATAGGGCATTCTCCGGCAAAAGAAAAAAGCACCAAACATGGTGAAGTGAAATGTCTTCTTTTCAACAAAATAATCGAGGGCTCCATCCCACCAAGGCGAAAATTTTATTTGACTGATTCAAAAGCTTCGTTGCAGAGAAAAATGAAAAATAATAAAAAATTTGATCAATGCAAAAAAATTTACGCACAAGGGAATCGAACCAGACATTTTTGACTATAAGCGAGTTACTTGCCACTCGTCCATAATAATTAAATTTAAAAATCTTAACAAAATAGTATCAAGTTGTAGTTGAATAAAGTATTGGTGCCAATATCTCCGCAACGAAGCTTCAGACACCCAAACCAAAAACATATTTATAACAAGTAAGGTATGCCCAACAACTTCCTGCCAAAATTAGAAAAAAATCGATTTTACATGCCTAAAAGGTCCCTTGTCAGTAGAATCTAACCCTTTACCATTTGAACGTGAGTGAGACGCTTGACACTTCACTATGGATTATGACTTTTTTCTGATGGAAAATCCTCATACAATTATTTTAGTATCTTCTCTTCAAACATTTTTGGCAAACTTTTCAATTCCTTGAGCGAATTTATGCCACATCAGTGTTCTTGGGAACATCAGCAACCGATTTGCGTCTTTTAGTTACTAATAACGCTGCAATGGATATGAAAAATAAGTTCTTTTCTATTCAAGGATTCCCACAAGAACGATTAGAAGAATTTAAAAAGTAAAAATTTCTTTTTTTAACTCTAGCGATCTTAAATTCTTAGATGACAAGAGGGAGGGGGACCAAACTAGTTACTTTGGTCGGATTTACTACAGGCTCTAGGACTTTTCATAATGACTTTTTACAACGAACTTCTCACAACGAAAAAGCAGACTTTTCACAACGATCGATTTTCTCCAATTGGGGTTCGACTCCCGCAGAAGTCGAAATTCTTTTGCACAATAAATTTTTTTAAATCGATTTTTTAGGTATTTGACCACTTTTTTGAAGTTGTGGTCAAAAAATAATGGCGGGAATCAATTCCTCACAATTTTTTACCTTATATATGACCAATCATACGTGTAAAAACTTTGTTTCTGTAAAAAACCGAATTTTCTGATGAAAGTGGTTCCCTCTTTAAAAATTTTTTTCTAAATCGGCTGATTTTTTGTATCTTTCACCTTTCGCTTCAATACACAATATGCCTTTCCTTAATCAGAAAGCGTTTTTTCGTTTCAAAAATGTCAAATTCGGATTCCCCGCATGTTCTACCCCCTAGAGGGGTCTTTCAAGAAAAATTTTTTATGTGGGTGGTCTCCCCCCCCCTATTGTGTAGTAGCTCCGCCATTTTTTAGACACTTGGATCCTATAAACGAACACATGTTAAAGTTCTTAATAATGCCCTTGAAAACAATGAAATTATCCCAATTTGAGTTGGTCTATTTGGCATCCATATGTTTATGGACTGTTCATGAGATCAAAGGTCGATTGTCAGAAAATACCATCAAATTAGCAGAAGATATGTTTGAGCAGTGTTCTAATGATATGCATAACTATTATGTGTATGAAGAAAGGCTATCTAATTATGCCACCCGCTTAGCCAAATTGAATAAAATTATTATGATTGCCGAGGTATAGTTAAAGGACCAGTTCGGGTGGAAAAAAGTTGCCATTTTTGTTGTTATTCAGAAAGTTCAAAAAAATGGAGCAGTTTTTGTTTTTGCGATAAATTCTAAATCGTTGTCGTTTTTGAGATAATTACGTGTAAAGTTAGCGATTTGAAGTTTTGTGTATTACAACGAAAACATGTAACTGAATGTAACTATGATAATTTTTAATTTGCATCAATTTAAAGTTGTTTATTGAAGCGATTAATCAGATGATTTTAAATAATCGCTTCAATAAACAATTTTAAATTGATGTAAGTTAAAAATTATCGTAGTTACATGCAGGTACATGTTTTCGTTGTAATACACAAAACTTCAAATCGCCAACTTTACGCATAATTATCTCAAAAACGACAACGATTTAGAATTTACCGTAAAAACAAAAAATGATCCATTTTTTATGAACTTTCTGAAAACAACAAAAATGGCAAATTTTTTTCCGCTCAGACTGGTCCTTTATTGGACCAGTCCGAGTGGAAAAATTGGCTACTTGGCGAAGTGGCTAAGGAAGCTGTCCGTTCGATCTTGGAAGTTAGCAAAGTTGGGCTCGCAGGTTCGATCCCACTAGGGCAAAAATTTTGATTTAAAAAAAACTTTCCTTGGAGCACAAAATTGTTGCCCCATTCTTTGTAAGAAAAGTTTTTATGTAGATCAAAATTTTTGCCCTAGTAGGATTGAACCTGCGGGCTCAACGTTGCTTAACTTCCCAGATCGGACAGGCGGCTTCCTTACCTTACCACTTCGCCAAGTAGACGAAATTTTTCGCAAAGCTAGCCATGAAAAATGTTATATTGATATTTTTTAGTCCTGTATAAAAGTGCGAAAGGAAGTCACAATTATGGCCAAAGTTTTCAATTTATTTGAAAGTGATTTTGCAGAATCTGATCTTATGGAAATATAAAAAATCATTAATTAAAAAAATTTTTATATCCTCATATTTTTTGTCATTTTGCTATCGTGTTTTTACCGCTGCCAAAAAATTAGAAATAGATATACTCTGAGCCGAAAGCATAGCCGTACTCGGTGGCGAGGCCGAAAGCTGAGCTCCGTATTACAGTAATAAATACAACTTCTTTTCCCCTTCGGGCGCGAAACGCTTGGTTCGTAGGTTCTTTTTTAAATTTATTGGGTTGTAACATAAGTTATTTCCGGCCAAAAAATATATAGAAAATCGGCATTTTTCGCTTGTGTTCGATGAAAAATTTTTTCAGTAGTGGGTAAGAGTATATGCTGAATACGATCCAATCGATCTTTTTGAGCGAAACTCATGTTTTCGTGTCAAAATCTAGACTTTTTAGAAAAATCAGGGTTTTTTATACTCTTAAAATGGCTCAAAAATTTGTATTCCCTGAATCAGAGTTAGAGAAATTTTTTCATGTCTCGAAAATGTGCGCAATCGATTCCCCTAGTAGGGTCGAAAAATTGAGGTCCGATTTCTCAGAAATGTTCTGATTTTTGGCTAAAAATTTTTGGTGAAAAAATCATAAATCTGATTTTTGGGTGGAAAATCATAATGATTGACCATTAGGATTTTTAAAAAACATTTTCAAAAATTTTGGACAAAATCATAAGGCTACCAAGGGGAAATATTTTTTATTTTTCCAGGTTTGAGGAGGAAGGCCCCCTCCCATAATTACAACACTGTATGCGTCCCGTAGTTCAGAACATTATCTACTGCACCTCTTACAGTTGATTAAAGAGAATAATTTTTATTGATAAATGTACATTACATTAGAAAATGATCACAAAAACAAGGACATGAATATCAGGAAAGAAATTATTTTTTATAAGTCTCAACTCATTAATTTATGGAAAATTTTTGAGAAAATTCGAAAAATTCCACCCAGGCAGTTCAAAATGGTTCCTTGTTATATAGATACTTCATTAATCATTCTTAATTGAGCTGGACATTCAAAATGGGTTATTGCAAAATAGTCACAGCCAGAATAAGTTCCCACAATGCGAATGTATTGTACAATTTGGCGTTTGAATATAATTAACTGCCAGTCACTTTAAATAAAAGGTGTCGATTGCGGCGCTATCTCCGCAAAAATTTTTACCAAAATTTTTGCAGGATTTTTTACCAAAATTTTAGCAGGGAAGTCTCCTCTAGGAGTAATTTTGTGCTAGAAATCGATTGCGCGTATTCCCAAAGCGAGAAAACGCTACTAAAACCCTCATCCGGAAAACAGAAGTTGTTCATTGCCACAAAGACTACTTTTATGCGAGATTTGGGCCGAATGAAGCATGGAAATATCACTTCTTACAATGAGAGCTTCAATTCATCTTAGCCTTAGGTTTAGGCTTAGCCTTAAGTTTAGGCTTAAGCCTAGGCTTATCCTTAGGTTTAGGCTTAACCTTAGGCTCAAGTCTATGCTCAGGTTTAAGCTTAAGCCTAGGCTTAGGTTTTCTCGCTTCGGGATCGATTTCTCGCACAAAATTATTCCTAAAGGGGTCTTTCCTGCAAAAATTTTTTATGAGATAGGGTTGCAATCAACATCCCCCTTTAATAAAATAATTTTAAAATGTGAAAATTTACTTACTCTTTTTCCTTATGTTCACAAATTTTATTATACATGCTCCCATCAATAGAAACTTCTATGTAATATGATTGATCAACATAGCCATATAATTTAAGCCTTAAATAATATTTTTCAAATGAACTCGGAAAGATAAAATCTACTTCATTGAATCAATCATATATGGCCTAAATAATTTAATAATTATAGGCTCATCTTGGATTTTATGAAAAACAAATTCATTTTCTTTAAGCTTTCCATTAAAAAGGACTTGAGTAGGATCTTTAGGACCACCGCATTGGATCACTTTAACACCTTTATCAATAGTTGCCACATTTTCTTGAGGAACTATTTCTTGAGGAAAATTATTATTAAAGCAATATAATGCTATTAAATTATTAATAAACAATAAAAATCTTTTTAATTAAACAAACTTGCTCGACATTTAATTCCAGGCGGGTGGTTCACTTGTTCTTTAATTGTCTCAAGTATTTCGTCAGAAGTAAAAAAGCCGGACGGTTTTATAACACTTATTAAATCATTTTGTTCAATCAATGTTAAACGAATTTGTTTAAATAAAGCGTGTTTTTTATTGTCCTTAAATATGTTTATGAAAACATTTGTTTACATTAAAAATCTTATTTAACGCACCCCCTCCGGTGATGCGTATGTTTGTTTTGTTTTTGGGGTTTCCTACACCCGTTTTTAACGCTTTTGGTGATTATCTCTTGCCCAATAAAAGCTGGTAATTTAATTTTTGCTTTTTTTCAGAGCAAGAGCTATCCAATGATATATCGCTTATAGGGTGTTTCACATAGAGTTGCTGCAAATGCGCGCTAATAGTCTAGACAGCGCTGAGACGCGCACTAATTCGCGCATCTGCGAGCCGCCTCTCGCGTGAGGTTATTTTTCTTTAAGACAAATTTTTCAAAAACTATACATTTATTTTTTTTATTTTTTAAAAATATTTGCAAAAAAGTGCCCTTAAGAAGACGACTTGTTGCTTTTTTCGAAAAAAAATCGTGTCACCAGGTTTTAATCATAGTAAATATGTAGTACAGACCCCAGGGTTGTTTTCTTTAACCCATTTAGATGTGGCTTCAAAAATATCAATTTCATCTGCTGCAAACATAGCATAACTGATCATTTCTAATAAATCATTATAGGTGACTTTTAAAAAGTTCTAAAATATTTTATCGGTTTACTCTCAAAAAAAATTTTCCATGGGTATAAACCGTGCAGCTGCACGGGTTAAAGTGTGAGGTGCACAGATTAAGCATATGCATAGATTTAAACTGTGCATCTGCACAGTTTAACCAGGTCACGCTCGCCTAGGGGCTAAAAAAGTCGTTAACGTGCGCACGTTGACGTGGCGACAGTTGAGGGCGGGCACTTGAGGATGAGACATTTGAGAATGGCTATTTGAGGACTTGACAATTGAGGACGGATATTTAAGGATGGGACATTTGACAACGGACTTTTTTGAATTTGCTATTTTTATTTGAATTTGCAGCTGGTTTTTTCTCAATTGGCCGTCAAATGTCCCGTTCTCAAATAGCCATCCTCAAATGTCTCATCCTCAAGTTCTCGTCCTCAACTGTCGCCACGCCCGCACGTTGACAGGTTAGCGACTTTTTAGCCTCTAGGTGGGCGTGATCTGGTTAAACTGTGCAGCTGCACAGTTTAAATCTGTGCACAACTTTTGCATAGGCTTAAACTATATATCTCATGCTTAATCAGTGCAGCTGCAAGGTTTATACTCGTGGAAAATTTTTTTCTGAGGGTATAATAAGCGATTTTTGGACTAGTTTAACCCTCATCCGGCAACGTTATTTTTCACGACCCCTGGTAACCAGGGTGTGTCACACCCTGAAAGTATATTGTGATAGAACTTGAACTTTTAATGACCAGAAAAATTTTGTAAATGATGTTTTCGATTTCGTTTATCTTGAAGATCATCAAAACTCATAATTTTTTTGAGAAATTATTAAAAATCGACCCTATTTTCGTGCCACAATGACATTACGTCGATTCAAACAAATTTTGCGATTCTGCCGGTATATTGGGTTGGCCGATTTATCTTGGCGGGCTAAAAAATACATCTAAAATCGGCATTTTTCGCTCGTTTTCGATGAAATTTTTTTCAGTAGTAAGCAAAAATACATGACGAATACGATTCAATCAGTCTTTTTGAGCGTAACTCATGTTTTCGTGTCAATACTCAAACTTTTCGTGTCGATACTCATAAATTCGACTCTCAAAGATGTATCCGTATTTTTAAACTATTGATATTTGGCTATATGAGTCGATTTTTGACGAAATTTTCGACCCTCTTAGGGTTTCTCTATGCGCTGAACACGAATCCGCCGTTATTTTTTGTCCTAGACCTCGGGAATATGGTCAAAAAATGGCTTACAAAGAAGTACCCCTTACGAGGTAAAAACCGTAAGGGTTGGGGTTTTAACCTCATATGGGGTACCTTCTCGTGGTCAAACTAAAAAAATTCCTTCGGATTCGAGTTCCCCATGCCTAAAAACTCCCCAGGACAAAAAATCAGCCAAATTGGAAAATATTTCTCATAAATCATCGATCTGAATGATCAATGGGGTGTGACACACCCTGGTTACCAAGGGTCATATTTTTTGGAACACATCGAATATTTCCATCATGAACATCAAATCAAAATCAAAGAAATACTGAAAAAGAAAGATCGTTTTTAGTAGGATCTAGATCTAAGAGCTCTTATTTGGATCGTTCAAACTTATTGAATTATATGGATCTAATTTTTTACAGGGTGTGTCACACCCTTGGTTGCCAGATGAGGGTTAAAGTTTGAATAAACTACCTCAGATTTAATGAAATTGGCGTTAAGTTCAATAAAATTCATGCATGCATTTTTCAAGTTTACAAGATTATAAAATGCAGCGATTGAAAGCATGTCACAAACATTGTTGGAATTTATTGTCATGCATATCATATGTTCCGTTATCATATGTTTTCGCGAACTTAATAATAGATTAGTATGTATATTACTAACACTAAGTTGTATAACAACATTGTTAGAATCTAAGACGGATGTAAATAGTTCTTTTATATTTAATAAGATACTAGATTGTGTAAAAAAGTCAAAAAAAGATTCTTCATTTTCTAATTTTTGTTCTTTAATTTTAATATGCTGAAAATGAAAAATAAATAAATAGTAAATTAAACATTAACCTTTAAATAGCTTTCTTTTATAAAGCTTCCAAAATATTCTATCCAATAATAAGAAACAAAAAAATCACTTTTTTTAAGTTCTAACATTTTTGGTCTTTCTTCATAAGGCAAGAGACATTTGTGTATCAAAGCGATTATTTTATCAGAATACCCTTTGAAACATTTTTTTATAAATCCTTCCTTACAAAAATCAATAATTTCTTTTCGCAGATGAATGTACTCATCGTTGCTGTGAGAATTTTTTCCCAAAGTCATTTTACCATATGCGATTTCAGCTAAAGTAATTCCCAGACTCCATACATCTGCTCTATCATCATAATTTTCAATATTATTATTAAAACGTTCAGGTGGCCAATAATAGATAGTTCCAACAAAAGTGCTAGCAACAGATCCTTCGATAATTTTTGAAAATTCGAAATCACACAATTTTATTTCTCCTTCTTTGCTAATTAAAATATTATCAGGCTTAATATCACGGTGGAAGATTCCTTTTTGACGAAGATCTACCAATGAGACGATGAGTTTTACTGCAATATAAGCCCATAATAATTCAGGAAAGTAATTGATTGTTCTGAATAGAAAATAAATTTATGTTGACGTAGAATGAGGTAAAGATTTCGAAACTAACTTGTGCATCATTTTATAAAGATGAGATAACGACATTTCCATTGATTCCATAAAAATTAACACATGATCTGCAAAAATAGCAAACCCATAATAATCGACACTAGCCGATGAATTTTGAAGAGTTTTATGAATCTCAGTTGCTTCTTTAAATTTTTCCAATGTTGCAGAACAAGAAATTTTTGTAAATTTAATCACTACATATTCTCCGGATAATATGTGCCTATATCGCTCTACCGCATTTCTTGATCTATCAATTACTTCGACAAGAATAAAATCGTCTTTATTAAATTCATAGGATCTTTGATGTAAAGTTATTTTATTTGCATCTTTAATTTTCATAAGCTCCAACGTTATATAAGTAGGTTCTTGAATTTCATTAGATATTAAATCAAAATAAGAGCATGGCTAAAATCACAGATATTTGTTAAAATATAAGACGGTTGGCATTAAAACTAATTGGGGCAGTGGCATAAGTGAAGGGGAGATATTTTTTGAAAAGTTACGCGGGTTCAAAATAGAAACAAGCACAAAGGTTGTGATTTTTTTTATAAATTGATTGTTTTAGCCAAATTCTATTCATGATAATAAATATACAACACTTATGAAGCAATTTTGAGTGAAATTACAACTTTTGTTACGTTGTAACGCTTGTATCATTCGAATAGTACAAGTCTTATAACGTCATAAGCCTTGTATCGTATGCTATATGTTCTTATAATATTATCATATAGCAAACATTGTATCCTATTGTACCAACTTTATAACTAGTGATAGAACCCACCCAACTAAACCCTGTGACCCGACCCAACCCGACAAAACCCTGTGATCCGACCCGAACTTCTATCATTACTTATACAAGACGCGTACCATATGTTACAAGACGTGTACCATATGTTAAAAGGCTTGTACCATATGATACAAGCCTTGTACCATATGTTTATTTTCGAGCAAGAAAAATTAAATTTTTCAAAAAAAGTCTAAAACTCCCTCCCCCCTCCTTCCCCATCCCAAACTTCCCCCCTAAATTTGGACTAAAATTCGACGCTGCTTGTATATGGTACAAGCCTTATAACATATGGTACAAGGCTTGTATCATATGGTACAAGCCTTATAACATATGATACAAGTCTTATATAACTGTTATATGGCTTGTATATTTCAAAAGTTACAGTAAAAAACCTTATGACGTTATAAGGCTTATCTATTGGAATGATACAAGTGTTGTAACATAACAATGGTTGTAACTTCATTCAAAATGGCTTCCTAGTGTTTGTTATCATAACTAGAATAAATTTAAAACAATGCAATGTTTAAAAAGTCACAAGGGTTGTACCAGGATTTGTGTTGTATCATTGTACCGATTTTATGCTTATAACATTGAACATCACTACCAGGGAGACCGGTCCCCATAGTACAAAAACTTTTTTGGTGCGAGAAAAAATTGCGTTTGGAATTCATTTATTTTCTTCGTCTAAGGATCACCTGTCCGGAAATAGAGAAGTTCCATTGTTTTCATGTAACCTAGGGCAGGGAGACAGTTTTTTGCTATCTCAATTTCGAGAAAAAATTTCTTACCATGATGCTCTAACTATTGTGCTTGTAAGGCAGTTCTCATAGAATTAAAAGGTAAATGTAAAAAAAATAATAAAAAATCGATGATGAGCTATAACTAAAATAAATATTTGTAAGTAAAATTGCTATTGATAAGAAAATTGTATGATGAATTTCGAAATAAAAAAAATTAATAATTTTATTTCAACATTTTTGTTTTCCAAAAATGAGTAACAATAACTAGAAAGTTTAAACAAATTTTCAATAAAAAATACAAAATAAAATTTTCAAAGAAAATAAATATCTCCGTTCTTCATAATCCACATTGGGAGCAAATTTCATTGCCATCTGTGCCCTTAAATTCATACTTTTTCATTTTGAGCTTTTGCTATTTGCATGGAATCTTTACAAAAATAACCCTATAGGGAGTTTTTTATGCTAAGAATCGATTGTGCGCATTGACAAACCGTGAAAATGCTTCCCTGACCCTGATTCAAGTTAAAAGATGGGTTTATTGAAGTGTTAAGGTAGTCCCAAAGGAAAAGTCAATATTTTATTGACAATGTTTAAAGTATGTTCATAGTTTTCTTTCAAGTTTTGACTTTCATCCAATGCTATACCAAAAATCGAGTATTGGCGTTGTGGATTCTTGCAAAGATCTGTTTGCTGAGTGCTACCTGAAAATATTTTTTTAATGTCGTATTTTTAGCAAATATTTTCTTGTTTAAAGTTTTAGAGTTTGAACTGATAAGCGCAATCATAAACAAATATACTTTATGACGTGTTTTTGCTCAATATTAACTGTTCCACAAAGTCCTGGTACTTAATATTTGCGATTGATGTCAACTTATCTTTGAAATCACGAAGTGACATTTTTTGGCTTTAACGGGAAGTTGTTGAGCTTGAAAAGAGAACATGATCAACACCTAAATCATGTCTATATATACACTTAGGAATGCAATAGCTATTACGTTTTACTAATATTTTTTAAACAGCCTTAAAGCTAAAAAAGTAAGGCTTTAAGGCTGTAAAACATTAAGGTTTTCACAAAATAGACTGGGGAAAAAGGTTTGCAACTCGAAAGAAGATCTATTTACTTAATATAAAGAACTAGGTTCGTAGGGCACCAAATTCTTAAGACTCTTGCTAGTGAGCCGAATTCACCGGGCAATAAAATATGTGCGAAAATCTGAGATTTTTAAATAAGGATTTTTAAATATTTTAATTAAATTTAGGCGATGCACCTCAAGAACATAATTGTCTGTGCCTTATTAGGCTTAGTTTATACGGAGTTATTTAATTCCGTCACGGCCCACCAATTTGCAAAAAAAAGTTGTGACGAAACAAAACATAGCGGTCAAATGATTAGGACAATAGTTTTGCTTTTCTAACGTGAAGGGTTCGACCCCCAGTGGTCAATATTTTTATAGAATCAAAAAATTATAGAAGAAAACAACCCTCCGTAAATTTACATGGAAATTTTTTGCCTATTATTAGCTCTTGATTGTGACATATGTGATGATCATTTTTGTTTTAGGGATTTGCTTTTATAACTTTTTTTGATTCGATTAAAAAACACTTAGACCTCTGGAGATCGAACTCTCTCCGTTAGAAACTCAAATCTAGTATCCCCGTTTACTATGTCTTTTTGGTCGTAACTTTTTTTGTAAATTGGTGAACCGTGACGTTATACAAGCCTATATATGTGGAGTTTGCAAGAATACTCTGGACTATATAAAAATGAAAAACAACTATAACTTTCGCATTTTTCACTAAAAAACTTTCATGTAATTCTTATATTTAATAACTTTTAACTTTCAAATTTGCTTGCTTTCGAAGCTAGGGAACCAAAACAATCCATGTACCCTCCCCCCCACACTAAAAAAATAATTTTCAGGCAGAAAATCTAAAAATTTTCGATTTTCGCTTCAATACACACATTCCGATTCCCTGATTCAGGGAAGCGTTTTCAGAAGCGCCATTTCCAATGATTCGGAGAAGAGGTGAGTATATTGAAGCAAAAATCGTCTAAATATGGATCAGGGTAATTTTTCATGCTTTGAAAATGCGCGCAATTGATGCTTGAAAATGTGCGCAAATCGATTCTTCGTATAAAATTAGCCCCTAGGAATTTGCATCAAAACTCATTGGAGATCCGTTTCTACAGGGTGTCGCAAAATTAACCGCTCTTTTTTCGAAAAAAATTTCAAAAAATTTTTTTTCCAAAAATGACCCTACT
>JAQGBS010000042.1:0-34692 GCA_034698545.1 Acrobeloides obliquus | reverse complement strand
AAAATCGACTTCTATAACCAAATATCGACATTTTAAAATTCATTTGCAACATTGAAAAACACCAATTTTTTGAAAAAAAAGTCTGTATATTGACACGAAAACATGAGTTTTACTCAAAAAGACCGATTAGATTGCATTCAGCATATACTCTTACCCACTACTGAAAAAAATTCATTGAAAACGGATGAAAAATGATGAAATTAGAGCATTTTTTGAGCAGCAAGGACTTATCGAACAACCCAATATTCTTTGGCCATATTAACTTTCTCTACGTTCGTATAATATATATATGTAATGCAAATCAGGCAACTCAATTAGTGTGACATTAAATGTTTATTGACACGAAGGTGGCGAAAGTTATGTGGCAAAAGTTACATGGCGAAAGTTAGTGTGGCGAAATTCGTGGCAAAAGTTATAGTGTCCGATCTTCCGGTTATGAAAACTTCCAGTTATTTCTGCTGTCCATATTCAAGTTCCAGTTATTGGATCTGTTCTGACGCAATCTGGGAAGGGGGAGGTTTTGATTAATGTTAATCAAAAAAATTTAGATTTATAAACATATTTCTGCGAAATTATTAACTTAATTACTGGCGCTTTTAAAATGCACCTAGATTCATATGGATTTAGTCGCTTATTTCGATTATTACTCAGGTTTATATTAATTTGTAGTATATTTTCTATTTCTTATGGTAAGATAAAAGTTTTATGCATTATTTGTAGGACGTTTTGTCAAATTAGAAAAATTCTTCACTCATGGTGCAGAAGCAAGTGGCGCATAATTCATGTTGAACGGAGAGGGTTCGATCTCCAGAGATAGAAAATTTGTTTTTATCGAATAAAAAAAGTTGTAAAAGAAAATTTCTTAAAATTACATGATAAACTATTTGGTACTACTCAACATTAGCAACCGTAAATGACGTGGGTATTTTTTCGAAACAAAATTTCTCTTAAAATTTTCTGAAAATCATCCTATTAGTGGTAAAATCATGCGAAAAATCAATTGCGCGCATTCCCGAAGTGTGAAAATGCTTCCTTAATTCTGATTCAGGAAAATTAGTACATATTGGATTTTCGGGTACTACTAAACAAGAGCAACCGTAAATGACGTGGGCATTTTTTCAACAAAAAAAAATTCTCTTGAAATTTTCTGAAAATCACTCTATAGGGGTTTTTCGATGCGAGGAATCCAAAAAACGCATTCCCGAAGCTTGAAAAAATACCTTGACCTAATATTATCTAAAAATTTGGCCCAAACCTCATTTTTGATGATTTTTTTTGCCTATCATTATTTTTTGATTTTGACTTATGTGGGAATCATAAACAGATAAAAATAATCCGTAGAGATCTCAAAATCTGTGCAGTGTCCCACTAGATCAAAATCGAAAAATAATGAAGGCAAATTTTTTTATGTGATTTTAAAGAGGTTTGCTTTAAAAACTTTTTTATTCGACAAACAAAATTTCTTTCAGGGATCGAGCTTTCCCCGTTCAAAATGAATTTTACGCCACTTGCTTCTGCACTATGAGTTATAACTTTTTTCTTTTGTAGGGAAATTCCCTATGATATTTTTATGCCTTATTTTATTAAAAGATTATCTTTTATAGCACAAAATGAAGTTGAAGATCCGACGGAAGCACCAGATACAAATAGAACCGGGGAATTAAATCAATTCAAAGGATTTTTTACACCTATAGCATTCATACCTTCAGATACGGGTATATATTCAAAATTTATAAAAATCAAAAAGTTATAATTTATAATTTGAAATTTATAAAATCAAAATTTATTTGCGTCCAGAAACATTCGTTCCGGAAATTTGCGTCCGGACATTTGCATTCGATTATTTGCGTCCGGAAACATCCGTCCCGGACATTTGAGTCCCGTGCATTTGCTTCCGGGCTCAAACTGTCCGGACGCTTGGTGAAAATTATGATGAATGTCCGGACTCAAATATTCGGACGGAAAAGTCCGGGACGCAAATTTCCGGACCAAGTGACCCCTCGCCGTCAAAACGAATACCCCTCATTTTGGGATTTTTTTGGAGCTCGGATTAAAGCACACCGAGAACATGAAAATCTAGAGAATTTTTTGAAATTGGGCAAAAGTTTTGGACCCGACCGGGACTCAAACCCAACAATTTACAAAGTGTCCTATAGGCTAAGAAAGAGATATGCAAACATTTTCATGGAATTTGGACAACTTTAAATTCGAAGCGGGATTCGAACCATAGCCTATAAACTGCAAATCTGTCACTTTACCCACTTGGCAAGCGGGATGGAAAACCCCATGTTATGGTATTCAATCTACTCGTCTCATTGAGCTGAGTCGAATGTCGTGACTCGTTTTTAAAATTTTGAATTTCCTTCAATTTTGCCAAAAAACCGCCTTGTTAGATTTTGAAAAATTAAATTTTAGCAAATGAGTCAAGCTGGGCAACTTGGTCCGCATGGTCTTATTGCGACGATGGAGTACAACTTCGTGTTCGAGCATGCTACACTGTTAGAGGATTCCTTTGTTTGGGTCAAAACCTGGTATCTTATAATTTTATCTATTTTATACAAATTTAGGAACGTCGTCCATGTGGAGCACCGCAACCAAATACCAATGTTGAACCTGCTCTACACGAACAAGATTGATCTACGACCAAAAATTGGCATATATATAAAATTTTCATGAAAATCGAAAAACTTTAATTTAGAATTGATACTTGGTTGACCACATGAGTGGTCAACCAAGTATCAATTCAATTCCTTTGCGGAGATATGGCCTTATCAAAAATACATATCAAAACCTCGAATCTTCAAAAAATAGGTTTACAGACCCCTAGAACATCTCAAAAAATTTTTCGTTTGTGTATTTTATACAAGTGGCATACTAACTTTTATTTCCACCCAAAGTTTGAATCGGTCTTAGACGTGTTAATTATATAATAAAAAATTAGCTATTTAATTTATTTTCGAAATAGCTTGCTGATGATGGTTTTTATATTTGTCAAATTTGTCGTTGTACTATTTTGGCTATTTTCAATACGATTTGCTCTCTCCAAACGCACCATGAAAAAAAGTGTGACCAGTCTAAATTTTTAACACTGGAATGGTCTGTGACGACGAGGGCAGTTTTTTTCAGAATTTTATGAAAACACGATGTAGCCCAAATAGAATTTTAAAAAGTTGAAAAATACCGTATTTCCTCTAAAATAACACTCGGGTGTTGTTTTTTCATCCCTCTCCCAGGGGTTATTATTTTAAAGAGGATGTTATTTTAAAGGGAATCGGTAAATTAAAAATGCGACTTTCAAAAATCATCGTAATTTTTTCGTTTTAATGCCATATCTCCGTCGATATAATTCAATTTGGGCTGACAAGGAACCATCAAGAAATGTGTCCTCGAAATTTTACATAATACCGGTTGCAATTGATGCAGAAAACATTAGGGTATGTCTCGAAGATTGGGCATAACTTTTTATTGAAGCGAAAATGTACTATAAAAGTCTATATAAAAGTTGTAGCGCAGATTCTCAGATTTAAAATGAGTGGCTAACGAGCTTTCAATTCCTACGAGGAGTTATGGCTATTAAAAATACTAGGTTCGAGTTCAGTCTTGGGCGATAATTTTTGTACTTATTTTTTTCAAAATTGGATCCAAAAATTCAGGCACCCTGAACTTTTGTGTGAAAATGAAGTAACACAAGTTGTTCAGCCGTGATCTCAAGAATTCAATGAGCTATCGTTTAGCACAAAAGGATTTATACTTACAGAGATAGAATCTTAAAATGATAAAATACGATGATTTTTGAAAATTCACTTTTACATTTATTCTTCAACTTTTTAAAATTTTATTTTGACTTCATCGTGTTCTAAAATTCTGGCTAGAAAACTTCCCTCGCCATCGTGGACAATTTCAGTGTTATATATTTGTTAAAAATGTTCTACTTACGCATCAATGCTAAGCCCGATGCCACGTTTTGCAGACGTATTATTTAAACGATCAACAATTGTCCCAAAGAAACTTAATTTTCCAGAAAAACATTGATCTTTTTGTAAGAAAAGGCTTATAAATAACGGGATGATGATAAAAGCAAACACGGTAATATTTGTAATGTTCTAAATTTATACGAAAAAATTGACATTTGCCAACCTCCCAACCCCTTCTACCCTCCTGAACATGAATGAACCCGTCTATGACCCCGACTTCATTTATCTCTCCTATGACCCCTTCCCCCACTAACTACCATATTGCTCATCTGGGAAGCTTGCTAAGCCTTAGGCAGCACAACTAGTTCAACCTTACCATCATGAGCATAATCCTTTCTTGCTTATTTTTAGTGCTTTCTTCATTGCTCCAAGAATGTTGAACACGAAAATATTTCCGAAATTTTATTATAGCTGCAAGATCCAGTAATATTGTTAATATAACAATACAAATTTCAACAATTGTTTGAGCGCTGTTATAAAATTTATAACAAGCATCACCACCATAATATATTTCTGTATCCAATAAATTTGCCAAAGTACTTATATAGGTTATGCCCAGTTGGGGGTTTGTACATATGCCTTTGTGTATAGGTGGGTTTGACCCGTAAAATTTCACCTTTTCTAAAGAAATTTTTTTACATATAGTCTGTTTCACTGAAAAGAAGAAAAAGAAGGACTTCATCATGACATAGAGAGGGGATTCAGATCTAGATCCCCTAAATAATCTGGATCCCTCCCCAAAACATAAAGAGCCCCAAGCAAGGGGCTCTAGGAACCTCCACAACGAAAAAAGCGGAACTTCCACAACGGAACTCGTTGTGGAGGTTCCTTTGTTGAAGATCCTCTTTTTTCGTTGTGGAAGTTTCTAGAACTACGCAAGGCCACCTCTATGCAAAAATTGACAAATCAAAAGTCCCCTTTCAAAAACTATTTATAAAATCTGTACCCCCCACATCTATAGACTTCATAGTTAGGTGGGTAGTATGTCGGTCTTTCATTTAGACACTTAACTATTAGCTCTAACCTTTTTTACATTTTCTCAGCAAAACAGCCATGTTTCATAAAAATATTTTAATTTAAAACTTTACCTGTAGAATAAGGCATTAATGGAAAATAGGCCAATAGACATGCAGCAACTGTTATGAGGCACATAAAAATTCCAACTTTTGGTTTGCCAAATTTAGTTGCAAACAAGATTGGAAAATACAGGGCGATAAATCGATTTAATGCTTTGAACATGCGCAAAATCATAGAAATAGTTTTAGAACAAAAATATAGGTATATAGAAAGTGGTAAAATGAATCCCTGTTTTAATGTTGAATCAAAATAGTTTAAAATGAATGTTATGAGTGAGGGTGTTTTGTCGTCAATTGTTCTAAAAATTGTATACATGGTTCGATTCCTCAAGGGAGCCCAACTGTAAGGCTTATTAGATAGTGTTTCAAGAGAAAAACAAAGGCAAAAATTCTATGACCAATTTTAGGGTTTTCCTTTAACATCTTTTTTGATTCGATCAAAATGCTTTTGATCCTGGGGGATCGAATCTCGATCAATTGAGTGTAAAGTCAAACACTTTCACTACACCATAGTTGACAAATTTATGTCGTGCAGGAAATTACCTATACATAAAAAATAAGCAAAAACATACAAATGTGATAAATAATTGTATCTAATACTTGTTGGTGCATCTATTAATCCAATAACTAGAAGTAGAATTAAATCCGCCAAAACTTCGCCTATGCAAATAACACCATATAAAGTCCATAAATTTTTATGAAATAAAAAATATCCTAACGATACAAAATTTATACAAATTCCAACAATCGCAGACTAAAAAATTATATTGGGTCATTCGGAAAATAACTGGATTTTGCAAATTCAATCGTATCGTTATAAAATGACTCTTATGGGGATTTTCTATGCGGGGAATCGATTGCACACATTGCCGAAGCGTGAAATGGTCTGTGTATTGAAACGAAAACCTGAATTTGAATTTCTGAAGATATTTTTGAAAATTTTTTGAAAAAACTACCGCCAATCGATAGAGTGCATCGAAAAACGGTAGTACCCCAATTTTCGTGAAGAAATAGAATCTGTCAAAAAATCGTGATTTCAGGTCTCAATCTGATATCGGTTACGATCCCCCACGCAACCATAATTTAAACTTTACCCAAAAAATAACCAGTGAAGTGTTCACTTCAATGTCTACTGTCCATGTTAAGCTTTGACTATACTCACAATTACAGCGAGTTACAAAATTGAGGTTATAGTTTTTGTCAAGTTGACCATAAAAACTGTCTTCTTGATTATCTAATCCGTAATTATTTATAAAAATGAGTGAATAGTTTAATTCTTTATCTAATATATTAGCTTTGATTCTCTGATATCCTGTTTTATAACCATTAAAACACGTAAACTCATAATATGTGTATTTTACTAAAATAAAATTTTTACAATTTTTTCAAGACGGGCTCTTAGTTTTTTCAAAAACAATTATTGAAAAAATTTAAGAAAAATTGCTTTAGTTGTGTATTTGGGTATATAATGAGTACCTCTAGGCAGTCGTGTAGGGAGAAAGGTCGGCTAAGATGAGGAAGAGAGCACTTCCCCAAAAAGGCTGTTTTTCCAAAAAATCAGGGTCAAGGAAGCGTTTTCACGATTCGAGAGTGCGTGCAATCGATTCCCCGCATAAAACTACCCCTAAAGGGCCATTTGTTAAAAAAATTTTAAAGTATTTTCTACCCCGGCCCTGTTTTGGACTTCCCCCTTAAAAAAGCGCTATTTTGGATGCATGGAAAGATGGTCAGCGAGAGAAATGAGAACATGCATTTGGCCAAAAGCAACCGCATATCTGAGTAGATGGTGCACTCTCCTTGCAAACAAAAAAAAGAATCACCGTACAAACCTCTCTCCTTATTTTTAGAATTAAAAGCAAGACAAAAATCGTAAAAATCGAGTTTTTCAGCTCCCAAAATTGTTTTGAATTTTTCTAAGTGTAGAGACGCAACCCAAAAAAACTGTAAAATATATATGAGAGATTTTGATCCGAAGATAGTCCATAGTTTAACACTTTTGGCCTAGGCCTCATATAGCCAGAGATCAACTAGGATGAATGTGGAGTCCTTAACCTTAGGGGGTTGAGGAATGTGTCTTCTTCATGCCATATCTTCACATCGACCCCCATCCTTATTGTGTATATGGGGTATATCCGTGTTCTATACACCGAGTCCCACAACTATATTCTGTTATCGACATTTTCGCCGGTGGACCTGATAAAAAACGCGAATTTTGAATATTTTTATAGGATCTGAAGCAGAATCGTCTGAGCTCTCTCCTACAAAAAACCGCATTGAAAATGACCGATTGGATGACGAGAAACCCTCAAATCAAAGATAGCCCCAACCTACTGGAACACCCTGTATATGCTAACCTTCTGAAATATTGCAATCGATTTTTTCAGCAAGTATTTTATTACTAATATTCACATAATCAATGGCTTCTCCAATAAGTAAATAGATTTTTTGAGATGAACTCAAATTTCCTATCTCGTTTTTGTTTTGTTCACACGCATTTTGGGAATCTCCATAAACAAGTCCAAAGGTTGCATTTTTAATTTCAACCTGAGTATCGATTGATGTGATACCGTTTTGAAAGCGTACAATAAAGTTTTCCGGCTTATTTTTTAAAATATTTGGTGTTGGACCTAAAAAATCTAAATCTAAGCCCAGGCCTAAGCTTAAAGGACCAGTCCAGTAAGTTACAATCATATGAAAAATGATATATTCGGAAAGATCATGAAAAATGGAGGATTTTTTGTTTTTACGACATGTTCTGAATCGTTGTAGTTTTCGAGATAATGAAATTTTGAGTTTGTTACAAGCTCTTCGTTGTAATACACAAACTTTTTTGAATTTTTTGCGCAAAAATCAATTTTTTGTATCAATTTTTTAAATTTTCATAAAATGAACATTGTAGCAATTTTTTATAGCTAAATGAAACGAACAAAATGACACCAAAATTATCCAATTTAAACATTGTTTTAGGTTATTAATACGAAAACATGAATCAGGGTTTTTGTTTCAATAACCCAAAACAATGTTCAAATTAGATAATTTGGGCGTCATTTTGTTTGTTCCATTTAACTATAAAAAATTGCTACAATGTTTATTTTATGAAAATTGAAAAAATCGATTTTTTCGCAAAAAATTCAAAAAAGTTTGTGTATTACAACGAAAAGTATGAATAATTTCAAACGCAATTATCTCGAAAACTACAACGATTCAAGACATGTCGTAAAAACTTTCCGAATATATCATTTTTTCATATGGTTGTAAATTAAAAAATAAACCCGTCCAATGGGGGTTTAACTGTCTAATCAAATTTTTAACCGTCATATCAGATTTTTTAATCTTTTTTAAATCTTAAAGCCTTATTATTAAGAATTTTGGCACTTATGCACTATTCCCCCCCCCACTAGGGGGAGGGGGGATTCTGCATAAACTTATGCACTATCCCCCCAAACGGAAATTGAAAAAAATCAATTTTCATCATTTTTTCAACACCCCAAAATCGCCTAAGACTGCGAAAATGGACCCTAAATCCTTCGCCCAGTGAGTCTAAGCTTAGCTAAGTCTAGTCTAAGAAACATAGTGAGTTACAGCCCAGTAGATTCGACCTAATCCAAAAGTAGGTATTGACCACAATCGAAATCGAAGATAGGATGCGTTTTTATTTAGGCTAAGCGCCTCGCTCAATAATCACTGTGAGTTAAACAGTCAATTATAAGTATACCGCCATTGGCTTTGTGAAAATGGGTTCAAATTTTCAAAAACTTACTCTAGCATATATGGTGTGATAATAACACTATCAGCTTCTTTTAAACGTGCTCTATTAAATGAACAATTACATTTATATGGGCATGAACTACTTAATGTATTAAATTTATGACAAATAATTTGTTCTCTACAAGAAAAACATATTTTCGTCCAGAATAAGATCAATTTTGGCGATAAGGGTTCTAGTGGCACCGTTTTGGTGGTAAAGTTGTCAATTTCTTAAAATATGAGAGCTACTGCACTTTAAGGTAGTCACTTACAAAATCGCAAGTCGAAGAAGAAAAATGCCAGAATTTTAGATTTTTTCGTAAAAAGTGATATTCTACAAAGTTATTCGCCGTGATTTCAAAAATTTAACGAGCTACCAGCCAGATTTAAATTGACCGAGATATGCCCTTAAATGTGTTACAAAATGTGTTTTTTCAGTATTTTTTCATTTTAAAGCTATATCTCAGTCAATTTAAATCCGGTTGGGCTGAGAGATAGCTCATTGAATTCCTGAGATCACGGCAAACAACTTTCTAGAACATCACTTTTATGAAAAAATTTAAAATTATTTCTAACTTCAACTTATGATCCTGTTAGTGACTACCTTAAAGTGCAGTAGCTCCAAAATAATTTATTATGACTAATATTTTTTTAATGATTACTTATGCTAAAATTAAATATTCCATACATATTCCATTCTATTTTTGGTGCAAAATAATATATTCCAATCGATAAAAGATATATAATAAAAATAATGTAAGTACAAATTTGTTTTTTGAACAGGTTAAACACGAGCATAAGTTCTTATAGGTTGTTTCTAATTAGTAGGTAGGTGTAAAAGTCTTTAAAGGTGGGTAACAATCGGAGCCCGTTCTTGATTTTTCAACAAAAATTTTGTTGAAAAATTTTGTAAAAAATACTCTCCTAGAAGTAATTTTATGTGAGAAATCGATTCCGTGCACTCCCGTACCGTGAAAGCGCTTCCTTGACCCTGATTCATGAAAGGGATCGGTGTAAACCCAAGATAAACGATACTAAAAATCCAAAATTTTGAATAAATTGCTAAAGGAAGCATTTACAGTCCCTGAAACATGGGCAAGGAATCGTTTTCATGCTTCGGGAATGCGCGGAATCGATTTCTCGCATAAAATTACCCCTAGGAATGTATTTTTTACAAAAATTTTCAACAAAAAAATTTTTTCGGAGAACGGAATCCGATTGTTACTCCCCCTTTAAGAGACGGTATATCGAAAATTTGCACAGGGGGTGGTGGTAGAAAAAAACAGTATTGCCAAAAACTTGAAGTCTAATTTATTTTTAAGTACCTGGCGAGTGATTAACAAAAACATTAGTTAGGTTCCGAGCCTTTATACTTGTGGAGAAATTGTTAGGAAGGTTAGGCGCAGCCCACGTAAATTTGAGCGAGAAACACGGCTTCGGTGTGATCGAAAAATTTGGTCAGATTATGGCAGAGCGGTTTTTGTTAAAAGATGGAACTCGACAAAACAATGAAGCGACGTAAGGATTATGAGATGAGCGAAAATGGAAAAGAAAAATTTTTAAACACGCATGGTGTGTTTTAGTGTCGACAATTATTATTATATGAAAGCCGGATTTGAGTCTGATATTTTTTAGCTATGCTGAATAACTTTCAAACACAAATTTAAAAAAAAAAGTTGTCTGGTCATGGAATATAGTTTCAAAATTGTCCCTATTTAGATAGGGTCAAAATGCTAATGTTGAAAAACTACGGTATTTGTGAATAAAATGAGTCGATTTTTTATACTCGGTGGCACTTTTTGAAAAATCGATTTTTGGCCCCTTGTAGTGGGAAGGGGGTCCCATAAATGACTTTTTCCAAAATCGGACCACCCTTTTTTGGACTCAGGAGAAAATTCTGAATCGATTAAAGGACCAGTCCAGTCAGTTACAACCATATGAAAAATATATTCGGAAAGATCATGAAAAATAGAACATTTTTTGTTTTTACGGCATGTTCTGAATCGTTGTAGTTTTTGAGATAATTGCGTTTGAATTGTGTACAAGCTCTTCGTTGTAATACATAAACTTTTTTGAATTTTTTGCGGAAAAATCGATTTTTGCATCTATTTTTTTGATTTTTATAAAAGAACATTGTAGCAATTTTTTATAGCTAAATGAGACGAACAAAATGGCACCAAAATTATCCAATTTGAACATTGGTTTGGGTTATTGAAACGAAAACATAAATCAGAATTTTCGTTTCAATAACCCAAAACGATGTTTAAATGGATAATTTTGGTGCCATTTTGTTCGTCTCATTTAGCTATAAAAGATTGCTACAATGTTCATTTGATAAATTGAAAAAAAACCGATGCAAAAATCGATTTTTCCGCAAAAAATTCAAAAAATTTTGTGTATTACAACGAAGATCTTGTAACAAATTCAAAATTTCAAACGCAATTATCTCGAAAACTACAAACGACTCAAAACATGCCGTAAAAGTAAAAAATGCTCCAATTTTCATGATCTTTCCGAATCTATCATTTTCACATGGTTGTAACTGACTGGAATGGTCCTTTAAAAAAAATAAAAAAGCTAGTGCAGGAAAAACTAGTTAGCCCGCAACGAGCGAGTGACTCTCTTTTCTCCTTTAATTGTATAATAATTTCCTTATTATTTATCAATTTTTATTGAATCTGTCAAGAAAGCAATTGTTACAAATACAAGCTTTTCATTTTTTTAAACATTTCCTTTGTCTTAAAAAGTTGCACGGCACAATTTGTTAAATAAATTCCTAACAATGCATTCAAATACATTTGTTTAATTTTTACAATTCATGTGTTGAGATAAGTAAAAATTCTTTTAGTCTGCTAAATTTGTCCGCCCGGCATTCTTTTTATTCGCCCTTATTATCCAGATCTTTAAGTATTTGGGCTCCAGGCCCACAGAGGCGTCTCACGTGGAAAAATTGTTCAAGTTTTTCGATGTATTTTTTGTGCTCCTTAACATAAAATTTATTTTGATATAGGTTTTCACGTGACAGTTGGAGATAGTTTCTTGTTAGTTAGAAGAGAAATCGATTGAATGTTCGCAAGAATGCTTTTGAACAACATCAGGCAGTCTAAATAAAAAAGATGATAAAAGTTACAATAATATTATAATTTAAAAAATAAATTACATACAATGCGTCGAACACCTTGGACCGTAACAACATTTGACTTCTTTTTTGGCCGTAGTCTAGACCATATTACTTCATAGAAAGCATCTTTTAGAGGTTGAGATCCAATATATAAGAGTATTGGGAGAGTCATCCGCTTGATGTCATTAGCAACGTTGCTAAAAATATTAGATTTTGAATAAATTTGTTTCTGGGGTTAAAAATCCTACACAAATCTGGTTTGTATTACTGGATATTTGAAGATGCTATCATGGTAACTTTTGTCATACAAGACCGGTAGTACATAGAAGGTGATAACAACTGGGTATAGTAATTGAAATATCGTATCAAACCCAAAAATAACTCCGAGTTTTATTTCATCATATTTCCGATTTTGGTCGGAACCTAAACATTTGTTATAACTACAAAATGCTCGAAAAACGTCTCGACTTCAAAACTGAATATTTTTTGGATGGGTTAAAACTCTTGCGGCCTCGATGGTGCAGTGACAAAGCAGCAGCTTCGTGGCCACATAATCGCGAGTTCGAATCCCACTTAGAGTCAATTTGGTTCCAAATTGGCCAATTTAGAACCAAATTGGCTCAAAGCGGGATTCGAACCCGCAATCTTGTGGCCACGAAGCTGATGCTTTGTTACTGCACCACCGAGGCAAGTTTAAGGGAGAAAAAATTTTCAAATCAAGTGATTCTGGGAAAAGATTTCCCCAGAATTCCCCCGGATAAATCCGGATTTATCCAATTTCTCCGGGACCGGAGAATTCTATTTCCCAACCCTGCTTCTGGGGTGACTCCTATGGAGACCCCTCTATGTTGAAATACATACCAGATGAAAGTTTTCTAAGCTTTAAAAATACAGAAGCAATCACCATATATGATGTTAGGGCTAGAATCCCGTTAAAAATCGTTAAACCGTAGGTCATGTATGTGTTTAACGCGGGTTTCCAAGCATTATTGCCAAAACAAAGCACGATTAAAGCTGGATCATCATAAGTCGTGTAATTTGAAGGGCGTCCATCGACATAACTAAATTTAACAATATACTATTGGATACAACAAACTTTGGGCCTATTCCTAAGTTGAACCGTACGGGTCCTTGTAGGGTCATGGTTTCTCGTAGACGTATATGCTACCCCAATCAACCGTGGATACCCCGTAGGATTCGTGGGTGCTTAAAACGATCATAAAACACAAATTTTTAATTTTTATGTTTCAAAATTTTTTTTAATAATAGAAAATAATACCGCAAAAACTTAATTTTATTTAAAAAAAATTAAATTTCTAAGACTAATGACCGCTTTAAGCACTCACGAATCCTACGGGATATCCACAGTTGACCGGATAGCATGTACGTCCTACGGAGAAACCATGACCGTACGGGGACTGTACGATTTAACTTAGGAATAGACCCTTTCTCAGTCTAATATTACTTGGAGTCTGAAGTAAAAACCAAAACACCCCACACCACTGCATTTAAAGCAGAATAAATATAAATAGCTCTATGCAGAAGTTTATCGAAGCGCTTCTAAATTATAGTAATTCCGTATAAAAAAAAGAGAATAGAATCCTAAGAACAGTCTCCCCACCCCAGAATCAGAAATTTTTTAAAGAATTTTTATGGCACATTATTATTTGTGGTGTTTCGGCGAGTGACGAAAACATTATGTACATAGTGGTCCAAAATAACGCACGCAGTTTATCAATTTTTGGTAATCATACGGCTCCAGGACCACTCAACCCGAAAAACTCAACCCACGGACAACTCAACTCAAAGAATGAGTTGGGTTGTTTGGGCCTAAGTCCTAGGCCTAAGGTCTAAGCCTAAGGCTAAGAAAAGTCCTATAGATTTTTTGTTTGAGTTGTATGGGTTGAATTGTTCTGAGTTGAGTTGTCCGGGTTGAGTGGTCCGTGAATTGAGAGTGTCTGCCCCCTAGTATTAGTTATTACTAAACGAATTTTAGGAGCCGATTTTATTTATTTAAAAAAAACGCAAAAATTTTCGAAAAACTGAATATTTAGCATGAATAATTCAATGAAAAGCAAAACTAAACAAAAAGAACAACAAAATGGTACTTGGCAGATTTTTCTATTTGTTTATATCTATTTCATAGTTACAAAATTTGAATATGCTCAAAGCCAAACGGTAAATACTAGTGGCGTATCTAGGGGGCAGGGGAGCATGCCCCCAAAACAAAAAAAGTAAAATTTTTCCTAATGGTTTTGTTCTTGCTCAAAATTTTTTTAATTACATAATAGTCCACCATTATGATTTTCACCAAAAATTGTCCATTTTTTTAACCAAAAATGTCCAAAATTTTACATTTTTTCTCAAAATTTAACTATTTCGCCAAAAATATGATTTTCTAATCATTTTCAGCTTAAAATACAAGTATTTTTCAAAAAATTTTCTTGAAAAAAGAATATAAGGGGGATCCTTATGATTTCTACCAAATCTTGGCCCATTCCCAAATTGAAATCCTAGATACTCCACTGGTAAGTACGGATATCATATAAATTTAACCATTTTATAATTTTTTATTAGACCCTTGCTCCTTCCCGAAATATCACAGTCGCTTTGTTGATTCCAGCAAACTTATCCGCGTCCAATCCATCCGCAGCTGCAGTGGACACAACAGTGGGATTTTATGCTTCTGCTGGCGCCGTTACTGTAGCATTGGAGCGTATTGAACAAGAAAACTTGCTCCCAAACATCAATATTACGTAAAATAAATTTACAAAAATATTTATTATGCGAATACAGATTTGTTTGGTATTTTGACCAATGCGACGAATCTTTGGCAATTGGTTATACTGCAGATGCCGCTGCTAAAGGACATGATGTTATTCTAGGGCCAGCTTGTCCAGCAGGTAGTTGCTATTTAGTGACATTCTTTTTGTTAGTTTGGAAAAGTCAAGAGTGCGCCTGGAAAAAAATCTAAAAATACTCCCTCTCCCCCCACATCAAATTAAAAGTATCCATCGAGTCATTTGGAGTATTTGAAGAAAATACCAATTCTAAAATGCCCTTTTACTTCCCACCCCACATAAATGTGTTTCAAAAATTGAAAAAAGGAAAAAAGTCCGAAGCCGCTATTGGGAAAAAAGTCAAAGACGTTTTTTGGCAAAATTTTGGTCAAAAAATCTGTTTGTTGGTTAAAACTATTTTTGGTTTATTATTTCCCGTTTAGCAGCCGTATCAGCAGCGATGACCGCAACATTTTACAACCTGCCAATAATCACATGGGGTACCTTAATGCCATCTACCCTCAATGACAATATCAAATTTCCTACAACCTCTACGACAGCTCTTAACTCTGTTAGGTATATTCTAATGATCTATTTTTATATGATAACTCAATTTTTCCTTATTAGTATGGTGGTAGCTTTGATGGAAACACTTAAACAATTTGGTTGGACCGAAGTTGCCCTTCTTTACACTATTCGTAGATCTGATTTTGTTCCTAGATGCAGTTATCTAGTTGATGATATTGATGTATGAATTTTTCTCATGCCCCCTCTAATATTATGACGCTCCGCACATACATGAAGAGGATCAGATTTTGAAAACTGTGCGCTGAGTGTTCCCCGTAAATATCGAGTTTGTCAAATGCGTGGCAGTACCTAATGGGGTCTTATTTTTTTGCCACATTTTTTGCGTTGAGGAGGGAGGGAGTACATTCAAAGGGGATGTATTATGTAGAGGTGCCACCATTTTTTAGAACTTTCTGCGAATGGGGGCAGATTTGCTTCTCTCCATTTTTGCTTGCGTTATACCACATCTTATCAGTTGTATAGGTGTCATGCAAATCATTTTTAGACAGCTATAAGCGCTGAAGACAACATGACCCTAACCTATAAACGTAATATAGCAAATGATTCATACGATACCTTAAAGGCAAATCTTGTAAAATTACAGAAAATGGCAAGAAGTATAAAAAATATTCAAAATGAACCATATTTCTTAATTTTTAGTATTTATCGGTTGCTTTGAATCAACTCCTGACAGAAGAAATGTTCTATTAGCCATGACTGAGCTTGGCATGATCACAGATGAATATGTAGTATTCATGCTTGAAGTTTCTAATACTGGGTTTATCAAAAGTGGGCAAAATATGTCTTCTCAACCACTCTCCCTAAAGTTTTCAGTCGTCAGGCGCGTAGCGAGAATTTCATTTCGGAGAGGGCAATTTTACATAAGAGTCTTCCCTTATGTTTTTTTAAAATTTTTTATCCAAGTTTTGATAAAAATCATAAGGAGGGAGCCCTATGTTGTTTTTTGCGAAATTTTTGTTGTTGAAAATACTTATTGTTTAAGGTGAAAATGCTCAGACAAATATGATTTTTGGCAAAAAAAATGTTGAATTTTGAAGAAAGAATGGAAAATTTTTCATATTTTTGGTTAAACAATGGAATAATTTGATGATTTTTTGTGAAAATAAATAAAAAAGGACTATTATTTTTCAAAAAATTTGGGCAAAAACATAAGGAGATCCATTAGGAAAAAATTTCATTTTTTTTATCGAAAAAAATTTTGACCTCACTCCTTGGCTGTAGGGTCAAAAAACACTAAACTCAACAAAGTCAATTTTCTGAAAAACCTAAATTTTTCGGCGTGGCTACGCTTGAGGCTTTTTATTTGAGGTTTGTTTCAGAGGGGCCTTTTTTTAAATGAGGCTGAACATTTGAGGCTCGGAATTTGAAGTCAAACTTTTGAAGATTTTTTAGGACGCTACATTTGAGAATCGTAATTTGATGACAAAACTTTGAGGACTCGATTTTTTAGGACGCTATATTTGAAGCTTATAATTTGATAGGCCCACATTGAGGACAAATCTTTGCTTACATATATAATTTTTTTAAAACCCGATTAAGTATATAGTCCTCATAGACTTGTCCTCAAATTATGGGTCTCGAATGTTCGGCCTTAAATTAAATTCCTCAAATTTTTAATCCTCTCAAAAAAACCTCAAATAAAAAGCCTCAAGCGTAGTCGCGCTAATTTGCGTAAAAGATTCCTCAGAAAAGTTAGTATAGGGGCACCTGTATTTCTAAGGCCAAACGTTTTTAGTTTTTTCGGAAATTGCCCTCAAAGTTTTGGCTAATCTCAAAAAATCGATTTTTTCGGGTTTTTAGAGATTAGCCAAAACGTTGAGGTCAATTTCCGAAAAAACTAAAAACTTTTGGCCTTCGAAATGTAGGTGTTCTTATACCAAATTTTCTGAAGAATCTTTTGATTTTAAAAAAACGCGAAAAATTTAGGTTTCTGGAAAATTGACTTTGCCAATTATAGTGTTTTTTGACTCTATAGATAAGGGGTGAAATCAAAAATTTTTTTGGCAAAAAATTAAGTGCAAACTCATATATGGGCTATTCGAATACGTATGTTTCATTTTTAAAAAAATTTAAAATGCAGATTTTGAAAAAGTCAGTTACGCCCTTGATCCCCCCATCGCTACGTGCCTGCCTCACCCCCCCCCCCCGCTAGTGACGTAAAAAATTGAGAAGTGGGGGTGATCTCCACATTCCTGGAAAAATTGAAAATTTTGGGGATTAAAAAGGTGTTTTTTTCTGATTTTGAAAATTTTTGAAAAAAAATATCCATTTTTTACTTTTTCAATAAAAATGGCTTGTTCTAAAATGCTGTATCAGCCCAAAATTGCCCTAGTTACGCTTTTTCATGTACGGTATCCCCCTCCCCCAGTACCCCTGACGGTCCTTAGGTATAACCTCATTTTTATGACTCATTTTTTGTATGTGTATAGATTTTTTAAGGTGGTCTATACTTTTGGGTTGACACAAATGTCCCTCCTGATGGCAAAGATGATATAGTGAAAAAGGCGGCTGAAAAAGTTTTAGTAGTAAGATATTTGTTATTAAAAAATAGCGCAAATGAGTGCTCATATCGGAGATAGACGAAAAAAATTTCTTAATTTTTCACCCTTGCCACTCCTTTTCGGCTTTTTGATACGCCGTGAATCGGCTATGAACATTTGTTTGGGGCATTTTTTTCAAGTTTTAATAAAATGGATCTTGAAACTCTCGGTCTTATATTTTTTTTAATAGATGGATCTTCAACCCCTAAATCTCTCCAGTGCTACATTTAATTCAGATGTCATCAATAACCTCGCACAATGGCCATTTTATTGCGAAAATTGTAATCCACCAGGAACTAATGTAGGTTTTTACAGTGATATCCGAAACCAAAAAAATCGTTCAGCTTCGGTTCCGTGTTTTCTTTTCCAAATTTTTGCGACTTCACTTATGACCCTCCCAAATTTGTTTAGTTCCGGTTCCAACAAAAAAATTTTGGTTTTGATTACATTAAAGTGAGAATAAAAAGTTAGATTGTTGTGTAATTATTAATTTGGTTAAAATCCTGGTATTTAAACAACAACAAAAACAGCGGCACAGTCTTGATTTTTTTGAAAATTGCCATTTTTAAGATGAAAATGATATTTATTAGCAAAAAATGACGAATTTGTTTCGATTCCGGTTTACCTTAAAAATTTTTGCTGGTTTCTGGAACCGGCAAACAGATTTTTTATATAAATCAATAAATTATATAATCATAGGCCTCTTCAAATGCCCCATTTTTGGCCGATGCATTTTACTTATATGCGAATGCATTAAATAAAACTTTGGCTCAAAATGGATCAATGAACAATGGAGCTCTCATATCTTCAAATATGCAAGGAGTATATAATGGTAAATCATTGGCGGAATTAAGGGTGAGGGGTCCTCAGGGTCCGTAGGCCCAAAAAAATCCGTGAAATGAATAAATTTAACTAAATCTCCCCCTTGTGTTTTTGCCCAAAAATTTTGAAAATATTTGTCAAAATGCCTAATGTCGCCTATTACGATTTTTTACCAAATACTCAACAAATTTTGGTATTGGATTGATCGAAAAGTTTTGTGACTTTTTACATGATTTTTGGAGCCGAAATTTTTCCTAAAAAAGACCCCTGTAGAGATAGTTTGGTGCGGAGAATCGATTGCGTGCAGTCCCGAAGCGTAGATGAGAGTTTAATGTATGCCGATGAATGAGGGCCGCCACTAATAATGCTCAAAATGTTAAATTTGATACAGACTTATAAATATGCGAATTTTGGCACAATATAAATTATCTGGACCCAAAATTTATATACCTGTATGTGTCAAATTTGACTTTTGACATTTTGATCATCAATACAAATGCGTTAAAATAGTCATGACTCGGTCGAAATTGTTCTGTTTATTATTTTTCTATAAATGTGGAATATTTGGTGTATCAAGTTTTAAGAATTGTATATTAAATAGCGAAATATAGAAAAGTGAAGCATTTTTTCGAGCCTAGAATACATTTTTCGAATCTTTCGCGAAAAATTACCCCTATAGGGATCATTTTTAGGATTACTATTACCAAATTTATATAAAAGTATTCCTGAATTAGGGCAAGGGAAGCATTTTCATGCTTCGGTAGTGTACGCAATCGATTCCCCGACTAAAAAAATCTTTAACAGCCGGTCTTCCTGCAAAAAATCGAATTTTAGTTTATTTTCGCTTTAATACGCCCATCATCTTTTTTAAAACAGGGTCAAGGAAGCGTTTTTACGCGCGCAATCGATTCTTCGCATCAAATTATTCCTATCTTTTTAAGAACAAAATTTCGGGTCCAAAAATCATGTAAAAAGTTGCAGAACTTTTCGATCAACTCAATATTTTTGGTCATTTACTATTTTTGATTGGATTATTTTATGCTATTTCATGAATCCCCGCTCCCACTTGCTCCCAAAAATGTTACCCTCCAAAAATGGGCTTAGCGCCGCCTTGTGATAAATCTATATTTTTATTATTATTTTAGGTTATAGTGGGAAGTTGGTTATCAATGAGAATGGTAATATTCAGCCGATATTTTATATTTATGGCCTTGATTCAAATCATGTGCAACAGCCATATATTATTATCTCGATGCAAGGGAATTCTACGGTCAGGAATAGAATATGGAAAAGTTATTTTAAAAGAGTGGATAAAACCTGACTATAGGGCCAAAAATTAAGCATCTGGAAAGGTGGGATTCCTCTAGCCTCCCATTAATCATTATATGGTCAGGCAACGTAAAAACTATCACCAAAAACAAATCAACTGATTAAGCTAAGCTTAGTTAAATCAAATACCAAATCCCAAATCCTAAAACTAACAACTATAACAAAATTTTTGTAGTCTTGGCAACCACAATATACCGCTCAAAATGCATCCACAACAATCTGGGCATATTTTGGTGGCAATCAGTAAGTTTTAAAAAGTTTTAAAAATGAACTGCTCAAATTTTAAGACCTTTATCTACTCCAATTTGTGGTTTTGATGGCAGTGGATGCCCTGTTCCATTTTTCGCTGCTAATTTGCTCTACTTTATCATTGGCATTATCGCTGTAATACTTTTAATCATTGGCATATTATTAACCGCTTTTTATATTTATCGGTAAGTTAATTTTAGTTTAAGATAGATAAAAGTTATTTTAGCTTGCGCCGGCGAGAAGAAGTTAGATTAGATAGTCAATGGCAAATACCTTTTGTAACACTTGTAAAACCGAAAGAGAAGGTGATCATTTTGTCATATAAAAACTGACCGTCAAAGGCCCAGACTTCACAAAAAAAACTGGGATCCAATGAAAATTTTTGGAATACCCATTCTCCTGCCAACCAAAATTCACTTTGCAAGTTTCATCAGTGATTTTGTTTGGAGATTAATAGGGCCATACGTGTTCAAAAGGGAACTTCTCCTCCCACCAACAATTGGTAGCCTAAAAGATACATCAATCGAAAATTTTTTGGCCATTCATCCATCCTGCTCGAAAATTCAAATTTTTTTAAAAAAATCATAAGGGAGACCCTTATGTTTTCAAAATTTTTGAAAAATAAAATTTTTTATTTGTTAAAAAATGGCTTTTTAAACAATTTTTAAGATTTTTAAGCACATTTTATCATTAAAAGGTATCAAAAATTATGTAAAAATCAATTTTTATTTGTCAAATTTTTGGTTGTCCTCCCCCCTCGTTGGTCATTTATCCATCTATTCTCTATGGATTTGCCTCCCCTCTACTATGCATGTATGAATAGAGCGAAATTTGGTCTTTAGTATAAAAATGAGATATAAAATTTAGTCCCAGACAAAAAGTCTCTACTCACTACAAAGTGGTATAAGCTCAACGTCTACTAAACTAACAATTGGTAGCCTAAAAGATACTGATCGCTATGTTTATTATTATTTAAATGGAGACCTTGTTGTGGCTAAAAAACATACCATCCGACCGACAATCATCAAACAAGATAATTTGGAATTTCGATTTGTAAGAGCAAGATGTAGAGGACATTAGTATTTTTTAGATGCGCCAAGTTGACCACGAAAACTTGAACCGATTTCTGGGCATATCTTCTGATGGACCTATGTTTTTGTCTGTATGGAAGTTTTGTTCTCGTGGGAGTTTAAAAGTATGGTTTTCAAAGTGGCAAAAAAGTGGTCAAAATTTTCATGTTTAGGACATAATCGAAAAAGGAAATTTAAATCTCGACGCTTTCTTTATGACCACCATTATTCGAGATATTTGTGAGGGCCTTTCTTATATCCATAGTTCACCAGCTCTTCAACAACATGGCTATTTGACTTCGGAATCTTGTCTAGTTGATGATCGCTGGCAAGTTAAACTCAACTATTATGGTCTCACAAAAGTTAAAATGGGTGAAGCCCGGTCATTTAAATGTAAGGATTATCAAACTATCAACATACAGACTTGAGCCCCGTTCTAGAAACAATACCACACGTGCGCAAATCTCATTCAAAACCCCCTCACAATTGGGAGGGGCTCATGTGCAGAGTACAAACAAAATTAGGGCACGAGCGCAAATAATTTAGACATGCGCGAAAAGCCGCGTGTTTTTTACAAAAACTCTTTCCTAATGGTCCTCTTTATGTTTTCCCCCAAAATTGTTGAAATTTTTCAAAAAATTCTAATGGTCGCAAATTATGATTTTTCTCCAAAAATGACCAAATTTTGATCAAATGTTCAAAATTTTCATTTTTTGCACCAAAAATAATCATTTTCGTCAAAATTTTTTATTTCCTGTGCATTTTTAGCTTTTTGAAAATTTTCAGGTAAGCTCCCAACATAAAAAATTTTTGGCTCCGCCATTGTCGTCATTTCAAAATTTTGGTGGGATGTTTGCGCTCGTGTGAACAACACGAGTGGGCTAGCAACCAGCTGCATAAATAGTATGCTGGCCTCAGGTCCGATGCTGGCTCTCGTGCACTGCTGCTGGTCACTGCGACCCGCCGCTGGCCATACAGCGCTCCTAGGACAGCAGTAGTTCACGGGACCTGCGCTGATCGTTTCTGGAACCGGCTCTTTATTTTTAGCATTATTATGGTGTGCCCCAGAAATTATTCGTTCAAGTGACAATATTGGTTCCAAGAAGGGTGATATCTACAGTTTTGCGATAGTTTGCTCAGAAATTATTACCAAGAAGCCCTGTTGGAACATTCAAGATGGATTTATTTCTGAACAAGGTAATACAATAAATTTAAAAATGCAAATTTTGCTCAAATTTTAATTTTAGAAATCATTTATCGTGTAAAGAAAGGAGGGTCCAATTCTCTTAGACCAGCATTAGAAATTGATCCATCTTTGGATTTGAATGGAAACTTGGTAGGCAAGATTTTTTTTCAAATTTTGAATAAAACTTTTCAGATCCATCTAATTCGTGATTGTTGGGCAGAAAACGAGGATGAGCGACCCAAAATTGAAACCGTTAAAAGCTTGCTTAAAGCTATGCAGGGTGGAAAGTATATAAAATAAAATGAAAACATCATTTTTGAATTTTTTTAGAGCAAGTAATTTAATGGATCATGTTTTCAACATGCTTGAACAATATGCATCAAATCTTGAAGAAGAAGTTGCTGAACGGACAAAAGAATTGGCTGAAGAAAAGAAGAAATCCGATATTCTTCTCTATCGGATGCTTCCAAGGCTTGTTTTTATGCAAAAAACCAAAAAAATTCAAAATCTTTCAGAACTGTTGCCGATAAACTGAAACTAGGACAAGCCGTAGAACCAGAAAGTTTTGAACAAGTTACAATATTTTTCTCTGATGTTGTTTCTTTTACAACCTTGGCTAGTCGATGCACTCCTCTTCAAGTAAGCAAAAAACAAAAAATCTTAATGACAAAAAATTTAAGGTGGTCAATTTACTCAATGATCTCTATACCGCTTTTGATACAATCATTGATGAGTACGGTATCTATAAGGTTTGTAAAAATATAAATTCTAGAAATGAAAATTTTAGGTAGAAACTATAGGAGATGGATATTTGTGCGTCTCGGGAATTCCAATTAGGAATGGAGTTAACCATGCTAGGGATATAGCCGAAATGGCTTTTGGGTTTTTGCGAGCTTGTAAGACTTTTCGAATCTCTCATCTTCCTTCAGAAAGAATCAACATTCGAATTGGGATACACACAGGTATGAATTGAATTAATCAATATAAAAGAAACCTTTTTTAAGGACCTTGTGTTGCTGGAGTAGTGGGCGTGACGATGCCTCGCTATTGTCTTTTCGGCGATACTGTGAATACCGCTAGTCGTATGGAAAGCAATGGGAAACGTTTGTCTTATTATTTTTTGAAAATTTTTATAAATCATATTTAGCCGGAAAAATCCACATTTCCTCGGAAACAAATCGTTATTTGACTGAAATTATTGGTGGTTATCATACGGAAAGTCGTGGTGAAGTTATTATCAAAGTAAACTCGATGCTTTTTATTTTTAGCCAGATAACAAAAGGAATCAATGAACAAACGAAATGAAGGGAATAAAGGGAACAAAGAGAAGGGGCCCTTCGTTCATTCGTTCTCTTCGTTCCGTTCATTTCGTTCGAAAAAATTTAAAAAAATAAAAAGATGAATTTTAGGGCAAAGGAGTGTTGGAAACATTTTGGCTATTGACTGAAGAAGAACGTAAAATTATGGAGTTTTAATTCTGTTTGTTTATTTTTAGATCCTCAACCTATGTACAAAGATTATTTACAAAATTAAATTCATAATACAAAATGTTTCAATAAAAACTTTTTTTGGATTGTTTTTAAATTCTTAAGGGTGCGTTCAAGCATGTCAAAAAGGTTGTCAAAATGTTGTCAAAAAAATTTTCAAGTAATTTGTTTGATTTTGACAACTTTTTGACATGCTTGAACGCATCCTAAACATTGTTTTAATTTTCAATAAAAAATTTTTAGTTTGTAAATATTCATAAAATATATAAATTTAACATATTTATAGCGTGCAATCTAGTCACACATGGGTTTATTAAGTTATTATTAAAGTAAACTCTCTCATAATAAATTCAGGAACCTGTGCGGGGGGGGGGAGTAATTACCCTACTAAAATTTCAAAAATACATTAAAAAAATTAGAAATTCCAACATTATCCCCCCCCTAAAATGAGGGAAAATCAAAATGCTTCGGGAATGCGCGGAATCGATTTCTCGCATAAAATTACCCCTAAGAACGTATTTTTTACAAAAATTAAAAAAATTTTTCAAGATCCTGCCATGATTGTTACTTTAAAGTAAAATAGAAGGAATTTATACTTTTTTCGACAAAAATGAAATTTTTGGTAAATAAATGGAAACATTTTTGTTATTTTTTACTTCAAGTTCGTGTTTTCCGCAAAAAATTTATTCACATATCTTATCACCTCGTTACTACCTTGACATTTGGCTACTTTACTGTTCATGGCCCACTCCTTCCCCCTCCCTTCAATAACTACCCTCACTCCTTCTCACGACCCCCTCCCCTCTATCTCTCCTCATAACTCTACTCCCTCCCCACAACCCTCGGTTTGGTCGACCCGTAACCCATCACCCCACCCCTGCCCTGTCGACAAAACAGGGGTTGACCTGGGACTGCTAAATTTGTTTCAGACCATCATACCAATTTTGCGTTTTTATCTTTTCTTATAAACTTGTGGGATTTTTCTGGTAATTGCTAGCTATTTTGTGCAGATGTCAGTTCTTGTAATGGAATTTCGCATGTCTAATTATTTTGCGCATTAGTACATTCCTTATTATTTTGTTGATATGCACGTATTAAGCAAAAAAAATGAACGTCTCATACCCTATTTTGGCGAAACGCTTCGATTTTATAAGAAAAACTCCATAGATACATATTAAAACATTAAGTAAACCAAACATCCAAATGTAGAATTATTCAAAATACCGAATAACTAGAATTTCTATAACTTTTAATCGGGGTATTGCTATAAAGTGCACGTTTAATTGCTAGAAATTACTTTCTCGTTGTTGTTAACTTCAAAAAATTTTATATTATGAATACTTCTTGCACAATTCTTCCCAAATGGATGCAATCAAACCCTATAATTTACGTTTCTGAATATGGAACAACAGAATTTGATTGTTTAGTGCAAAAACTTCCACCGGCTTTAGACAAAATCCATTTTCAGTATGTCCCATTGGTGACCACAATATTGATCATATGGATAACCATTTGGATCAAAATAAAAAAGCCGAACGAATTCAAAGAATACCATTTATTCGTGCTAAATCAAGTCTTAATAGACTTAATTCATTTAATTTATCGGTTATTTGAAATTTCTTGTTCGGAACTTGATTTTTCAATAATATGTCATTATCATAAAAATTTTTTTATGGATTTTTTGCTCTATTCTTTGGATAAATTTTACATTTTAAATTTTGTGTCTATTTTTTCTTGCGCTTTTATTCGTTTTCTAGCATTGTTCTATCCATTGTTTTACCATAATCAGTGTTCAGAAAAAAGAGTCATTATCTTCATACTCTTGACGGATATCTTCGGATTATTATTGTTGTCAAGTACCTCAAGTTTTTACACCATTTTTCTGCTTCCAGAAGAAGTTTTTAGCTATTACGGTGTAAGATTAAAGATTATGAGCGATTTTTCTTATATTTTTACTCTTATCTCTTCTGTACAAGTATTACTAGAAAGAGCCAAAACGGATCTCTCAATTGCTATTTTTTACTATTTTTTGCAAATGAGTATACAAGTCTTTATATTTATTGTAAGCACTATCTTTTCTGTATTAGTCACTGCAAAAATCTTACAAAGATTTCGAATAGAGCGCTTAAATAAAGAAACCAAAAAGACTTTACATTTAAGCGTTTCTTTAGCATTTTCTATTCAATCTATGGTCTTATTAGTCTATTTGTTTCTAATAATCATGGGCTATGCCTTTGATATCTACATAATCATTATAGGAAAACAAAAATATCTTGATTTTGTGGATAATTTTAATACAACTCAAGATTCTATAAGTTTGTTGTATCAATTTGTTGTTGCTCCAAAAGATTATTATGGTTATTCGTTAAACGATGAAAAAATTGTCAAAGTACCTTGGTTTATAAACACCTTTGGAAAATATCTCTTTTCTAATGCCAATAAACTTGGAGTTAAATTGTTATGGGCACTTTTACAAATTCGGTTGCTAATAGATCATTTAGTAATTTTGTTAGTTCTCAAGAGTTATAGAAACACTCTTTTCAACTTTTTTGATTTTATGTTTAAAATGTGCATCAAGATGATTCAAATGAAAAATGTAATTTCAAAACCTGTTGTTGAAGCACGAGTTTTTTATGTACGTGCGAGTGTTAATCCTTAATGTTGTCACTATTGTTTGTTAATAAAATATTTAAAACTAAATAAAAACTTTGAAAATAAACGAAACTAGTTCGAAGCGAGCATTTTTCAAAAAAGTTGTCCAAATTAAAGTCTCATAATTCACTGCACTTATAAAAACAGCTACATACACTCTCTCTTCGATATTGATTTGTTGAATCTTATTGTGCTCTTTAAGCACAAAATCTAACTTTTACAAGGGATGATCAACTTAGGAAACGCGAATTTCACAAAATCAAATATACAAGAAATTAGTACTACTCATAAGCAATCACTATGCAAAATTTTAAAGGCGGACCTGCGGTCCATCCAGAGATAAACCCCGTACAACATAGGCACTAATTTCTTTACGCTTACAAAACAATCCCTTAGGGAATTTCTCACGGAAATGTCCTTACGGAATTTCTTTACGGAACGACGGAAAGAAGACTCCTAGTGCCGTACTTTTTTGTGTTATTAGTTAGTACTCGTGAGTACTATCGAACGGTAAAAGAATTTTTACGAAAAAATTTTTTAGACCCATCATACTTAAAAAGTACGATAAAATTCCGTTTATTTCGTCGTATTTTTTAAGTACGATAAGTCTAAAAAATTTTTCATAAAAATATTTTTAACATTCATAGTACTCATGATTACTAACTAATAACACAAAAAGTACGGCACTAGGAGTTTCCTTTCTATCGTAAGGAATTGTTCTGTAAAAATTGTTGTAAGAGTATGTTTCTGTAAGCGTAAGGAAACTCCTAGTGCCACAATATATGGTCCTTTGTAAGGCCCATAAACGGTATATCATTTAAACGTGTTATATCAAAAATTATAAAGTTTTATACTGCAAATTTGAGATTGAGATGATGTATCTTGTTGATTCTATTCATCACGATTCAGAATTTTATATTTGTTAAGTTGTAACATAATGAGTTGCACTTTTGACTATTAACTAAAAAATAGGGTTAATTCCCGAATCGGGAAATTTCGGGAAAAGTTGTCTTAACTTCTTATGGTGAACTCTGCGCAGTTTGATGTTTTTGGAAAAATATTCTTCAGATTTTTCTGCATATTTTTACAAAAGACCGCATTGAAACATAATGCCTCAGTAAAAAGTTAAGACACTTTTTCCGAAATTTCCTGATCGGGATTTTGTAGGCAGGATTTCGATAGGCAATAAAGACTCTTGTTTATGATTTTTTTAGACTTTTTTTAAAATTTGCCTCTGAATGACAGCGACAGGCTGTGAGATTTTTCGAAACACTTATTTCGAAACAAATTTTCGAAACACCATCTTCGAAACGGGCTTTCTATATGCTCTGATTTTCTTGCAATCGGATATCAAAGGCAAAAGAAAATTTTGTTGAAAGATCCGTTTCGAAAAGTTCGAATTTTCATTTCGAAAAGTCTGCTTAGAAAAAGGGTTGAGAAAAACCCCACGATTACAAAAAATATTAAAACCTCAAAACTCGGTAACATCTAAGGGAAGTTTTTTTGTTCACATGTGGTCAAGTTTAAAAAGATTTTTTGTTCAGAAAATTTTTTTCAATTTATTTACAGATATAAAATTTATAAAATTTCATTAAAATAATATTTGAATTATTCTTTCTCTTATTTGAATTATTTTCATAATCGCCATTTTGATCTGTCATATCAATGAATCTTTAACTGGCGTGGTGCTTTTAGTTGATCCACTATCAATACTTAAATCATCTTTCATTGCTGGTCTTTCATGATCCACATTAACATCTCTAATTGTATTTTTTTGTTGTCGTTTTTGTAAGATTTCTTCGATCGGAATTGCAATAAGAACAAATGAACATAGCATAAGAACAACAGCAATGATAAATTTATATTCCAGTGTATAGTGTCTGAAGATAATGTCGTAAGCTAGAATTTGAAAATTTTATTAACGTTTCGTGAATTAGTTTAAGATAAAGCCTAAAAAAGTGCTAGCACCATATGTCACGAGTGCTGAAAATTGAATAAAAGTTCCCCCTGGGAACAACCAAAATTGGTACCCCCGGTAATAGAGTTCAAAAAACCCGGGGAACTTTTATACAATTTTCGTGACCCGTGAAATACATAAACAAGGATTTGCAAGGGACACAGGCAGGTAGGCATTTTAATAATTTTAAAAAGTACTATTTATTATAGGAAGAGCAAGCATTAGTCCAATTGATACAATAAGAGGATTTAATAAAGCAATACCAAAAATTTTTAGAAAATTAAATACTAAATTTTTTTTATAAACCTATTGTGTTGGTGCATAATTATTGATACAATTTTGAAAATCATTTTTATGAAATATAGTACTATGAAAATTATTCTAAATACTCACCATTATTATATAGGACTTGTGCCCATTTAGTAGGCAAACTTCGGGTCCCTCTCTCAAAGAAGATACGGGGCTTCTGGTCAAAATAGTTCTTACGCCAATTTTTGACACCTTTATCTTTTTCAAAGTGCTGCTCGTTCAATTCATGTTGCAGATCCAGGAAAAGATGGTAGTCGGATGGTACAAGGTCTGGACTATAAGCTGGGTGGGGCAGGACCTTCCAGCGAGGTTTAACATTGATCAATTTTGCCGTATGCGGTCTGGCGTTGTGCTTTAGTATGATCTTTGTCTCCTCGGGTCGTTTTTTCTCACTGCTTCTGCCACCCAATCCAGTTGTTGACTGTAAATAGCAGCTGTGAGAGTGGACTTTGAATTCAGCAACTCCTAATAGATCACACCATTCATATCCCACCAGACGCACAGCATTAACTTTTTCCTATGCGGATCTGGTCTTAGATCAAGCGATGGCTTCTCTCCAGGTCCTACCCATTGCCTCGTGCGTTGGAAGTTGACGTGGAAAACGCACTTCTCGTTGCCTGTGGTTAGGTATGGTAAAAACGACTTGCGGTTATACGGCTTAAGAGGGATGCCGATATGGACAATCGTTGCCGTTTGTTGGGCTCTGTCAGATCATGTGGTACCCACGCTCCAAGTTTTGATTTATAGCCAAGTGCTTGAAGATATTTTACTATTGTAGAATGGTCGATCCTAAGTTGCTCTGCTAAATCACGCGTCATTTGCTTATTTTTTTTAAGCAGGTTTAATAAGGCTTCTTCATCGAATTCTGATCGTCTTCCAGTATGGGCGGCATCTTCGAGGGTTGTGGTACCATTACGAAAACGAGCGAAGTATCTCTGACAAGTTATTTGGGAAGTTGAGCCTTCGCTATAGATATCATTAATATTTTTGGCTGCTTGCGCTGCACTAGCACTTTGAGAATATTCATAGAAAATAGCGTGTCGTAAAACATGATTCTTACACTTCAAATGAGAATAGTTAAATAACGTAAACAGCCCCTGGCTTGCTATAAACATGTTTACTCTTAAAAGCATTCATCGATTGTATCAAAAATTATGCACCAACCCAATATTATTTTTGTTATTAAACTAACCTAAGTTCAAAATGCCCGCACCAATTAACTCCCCCCATGGCATATATTCCCATCTAATACGATCAACATCTGTCTTGACTAAAATTACAGTCGGAATTATATTGAACACGAGGTTAAAAGAACCCATACAAGTCATCCAAAGGCAAACTTGTCCTAGTGGAATTCTTCCAAATACTCTTTTAAAGATTACCTCAAAAGACCAATCTAGTTTTGAAAAAAATTTATTTGAAAGTTCCCGTTGTGGCAACTTTTTGTGTTGTTTAAATTTAATATGAATAAATTTACACTATATGTGCCAAACCCAACAGCGGAAGCTAATACAAAAATTATTCCAAGCACATCACCAGTAAATTGCTTATCAAATGAAATTGCAATGACTCCACCAAAAACGAATAATGTTGCAAAAACCTAAAAAGGAGTTCTAGACTGTATAACATTTTCAGGTTTAAAGGGTAAATGTTTAGGTATATGTGGGGGGCTAGAGGTGTGCATTGCCGAGACCAAGACTGGCCTAGGCCAGGCCGACCACACCCGGCCCGGCCTACACAGGCCGCTCAATTTTGTCGGGCCAGAACAAATCGATAATTTTTTAGGACGACCGAGGCTGGCCTTAATTTTAATTTTTCCATTTATTTTTTTTTCAATAATTGACTCAAAATCCTGAAAATCGCATAAAATAGCCCATATCTTTTTTCTTCATGTAAAATATCGACAGCAAGGTGTCATTTCTATCTAAAATTTTATGGAAAACAACTTTTTAGATCATAAAATTCCCCCAGAAAATTGATTTTAGGGTGCTCTTGAAAATAAAGGCCAGATGAGCAGGGCCAGGCCAGCCCTAGGACCTACCTAAACTACTGCGGGCCACTAAAAGCGATCAGGCCAGATTGACCCTAGGGCTGACCTGACACGTGCACACCTCTTTGGGGGCAAATATCTTTTTTTCCCATTTACCGTTGCTGTTCAGATATGAAACAGGCATTTGCTGATTTGTTTAGTCTAAAACTTTTTTAATTCTCACTTTTCGTATTAAAAATTTTTCTTTTAATATTATCAAACTTTCAATAAACACCACAACAGGCTCAAGACCTTGTAGAACACCAGCTGCACTAGCCGAAATTTTAGCCAAGCCTCTTGCATATACATAAGTAACTAAAACTGAAGCAACACAAAATGGTACAATGTGTAGTAACACGGATCTAAATAGTAATAAAATTTTGTAAAAATTTTTTTATGAAGTGATTTAACCGCTAACCGAGAGCAATTAGCAAAAGTAGTGACAGAAAAAATAGTGACGGCAGAAAAGTAGTGCCGGAAGAAAAGTAGTACCGGGAAAAAGTAGTGCCGGAAGAAAGTAGTGATGGCGGAAAAGTAGTGAAGGGGAAAAGTAGTGACGGAAATAGTAGAAAATTCAACTTTTTTTTCAAAAAATCAAATTTTTGAAAAAATTTGAATTTTTGACTAAATTTTGAATTTTTTTAAAAAAAATTTGAATTTTCTACTATTCCCGTTACTACTTTTCTGCTGTCACTACTTTTCCCCGTCACTACTTTTCCGCCGTCACTACTTTTCCGTCGTCACTACTTTTCTTCCGGCACTACTTTTCTGCCGTCACTACTTTTTCTGTCACTACTTTTCCTAATTGCCCTAACCGAGCGGTTCGATATCAAAACTGTGCTATAGACTCAGAGTCCCGAAATTGACCAAAATCTGAATATTGAAATATGGATCCCACCTTGGAAATAGGCACGAGCCGGCTTGGCCCTTACTCTTATTAAAATTACGATTTTTTTATGTCATGGAAAATTTGGAATGGGACTTTGAGCGATTGAGAAACTTTATTTTGACTACAAAAATTTACAATATTCGAAATCCTCGTTCTCCAAATATTAAAGAATCTTTGTGGAAAGTTTCAGAAACAGTTTTCTTCAGAAAGAAAACAGCATATATTATATATACAGGATATATGAGTACATACCAACTCAGATTAAAATATACTTGTGAATAAGGAATATAGAGTTCTGTTTCATTGAAGCTTAAAACGGTTTTACCAAATTCATTGGAAATAGCGATAGAAAATGCTATTCCTAATATTACTCCAACGGATATTAGGATCTAAAAGAAAAGTTTAAAGTTAGCCTAGGCTCAACCTATATTGCCCTAATAATCCAAAAGTTAGATCTTTATGAAGAGCGACAAAGATTTATCGAAAAAATGATAACCCGCTATATTTTTATGCGTTGGTGAAAAAAATTCGCCACTTTTTTCCATAAAATTTCTCAATTATTGTCAAAATAAATTTAAGGTACTAACCTTGGCAAGTATCTCAGAAACCGCCATAATAAATTATTTTTTGCAATTTCAATAAAATTTACAGTCGTACTTGAATAGTATAAATCACAAAAAATAGTAAAAACAGGAAGTTCCACAGGCAATAAAAGAGATGTAATTTTTTTATTTCTGTCAATAATAAACTGATAAAATACTTATCATACAAGGGGCGGATAATTCTATTTGATGCGTCATGGTTTCCCAATTATGGGTCGTCAATTTTTCAATTTGGCGACCTTTTTTTGGCCGACGTCAACATAACGCAAAATTCTCAAGCGCCAAAAAATTTTGCATTATTTTTGATGCCTTGATATATATATGTGATGATATATATATATGTCATCTTTGGATAAAAATCATAAGGGAGAATCATTATGTTTTTTGTTCCTAAGATCACGTTGGACAACTTTGTAGAACTTCATTTTTTGCGGAAAAAATTCTGTTATGAAGAAAAACCTTATGAAAATTAATAAGGGTTCAGGTCAATTTGTTAGATCCTGATATTGCATATTATACTTTTATTTAAAAAAATACTAGTTTAAAAATAAATAAATAAAAACTACGATTTCGTATTTTGCTTATTATGCTGATAAGTTATGTTAACTCATCAACTTTTAAGCGCATTTTTGGAACGAGCGTTGAGCGTTAACTTGTTGATACCAAACAGCAGAGGCCTTTGGAGTACGTGTACGGTTAGGATCGGTAAAATCGACATTGTAGAGACCATATTTGACAGTGTAGCCTGAAGCCCATTCCATGTTATCCATCAAACTCCAGATGGTGTATCCTTCGACATTGGAGCCTTCTTCACGGGCTGAAAGTTTTTGGTTTTGTATACTAAAATTCGTGTAATTTACCCTGGAGGACAGCAATAATATGATCACGGATAAAGTTGATTCGACTAGTGTCATTCAAAGTCCCAGTTGAGTCACTATACCCATTTTCGGTGACAATCAATGGTACTTTGTAGGTTTGGGAACAATAGTTGAGAAGGCTTCGCAATCCATCAGGAAATGGATAGAGAATGTGGCGGACAGTGGCACCATCACGCTGTTCTTGTGGGATACCGTAAGGGAATTCCGTGCGATTACCAACTGTGAAGGCATAATAATAGTTGATCCCAAGCCAATCCGCAGAACCTTAAAGCGGATATCTAGCACAAATCTTTTGGATTAAACCAAAAAGTTCATACTAACATGGGCCGAAGGGTTTTTGGATAACTCGAGGCCCAGAAGCATGCAACGGCTTTTATTTGTACCGAATAGTTTTTGAGTCCCGAAACCCCCAAGCCGAAGGGATTTGGGGACCTAAAGGGGCTCAATTTCATCCTTTCGATACCTTTCAACAAAAGTTTTTCAAGTGGTGTAAATTCAGGCAATCGCGATTTGGTATACCCATCCAACAAAGAGCGGTTAGCAATTCCTTCTTTCATAGATTTAGGATAGTCGCCAAAGAAAATTGGTTCGGCAAACCACCCAAGTGCAAAATCTCGAGCTCGATTTGCTGCAGCAACATCAGCGGACGAGTTTGATTGTGGTATGTACCAACCAGCGTTCAAAACAATTCCAACTTGTCCTAAATTCACTTTTTGATTAAAGCCCCATATTTTGCTAAACTACCTTTTTGTCTCCATCTAAATTCAAGATCATAGATACGATATGCTTTAGCATGAGCAAGAATAAAATAATGAGCAGAAAGATATTTTGCCCATTGACATGCCATGGCAAAGTTCCCAGGTGCGGCAACATTGCCATCAATACCACAATATCCCCAGGTTGAAACAGAGAGCGGTTCGTTAATTGTAGCCCACTTTTTGACACGATCGCCAAAGTTTTTGTAAAGCACACGAGCATAATTACCGAATTTATTAACCATGTCTCTGTTGAGCCATCCACCAATGTCGTTTAGGGTTTCTGGCGAGTCGAAGTGAAACATGGTTACCTAAATAATTGTTTTTTGTAAAGCTTTAATCTTTATGAACGCATTCTTACCACACATGACCAAGGGAGGGGGGAGTCTCCCCAAACCAATTCGGTAAAAAGGCCAAAAATAGGACCAACTCGGCATCGGAGCGGCCGGGTTGGTTTTTTTTTGATTCCCCTTATGTTTTTGACCAAAATTTTCAAAAAAAACATAAGGGGGACCAAGGCAAAATTTTTGAAAATTTTAGGGACCCAATCCAGCACCAGACCTCCCCCCTCTCCTCTTTTTGTCCACCTATGATTCCTACCAAAGGCTCAATTCCATTAGCAATCAATTCATCTATCAAATTGTTGTAATAT